>CP139506.1:386908999-386939593 GCA_021014915.2 Artemisia tridentata subsp. tridentata
AGGTACTTAAAAGAACTTCATTTATTCATTCGATACCCAATCAAAACTAAGCATATTAACTAAATACACAGATAACCCTTATAAAACTCAGGATTTTTTCATAATGAACAAAGCCCGTGCATCACACGGGCCATGTTATTTTGTGATGTCAAATAGATATCATACTGCAAAACTTGTAATAGTATACATTATTATGAACCATATTTATCATATCCAAACATCCTAACATTAATATCTGCATCAAAGTAAATAAATCGATTAACCGAGTTTTCATAGAAGTAGCAGAAGGGCAGGGGTTACAGGTTGGGTAATGGAACAAAAGGGGCACTATATTAATACAATTCAAAACATGTTAGGCCATGCATGCAACAAACATAATTTTATAAACTTTTCCAAAATCATATAAATGAAATCTCACAGAAAAACTATACTATAACATACATAATTTAAAGTTTTACATCTGACTTTCGACCCATTTGACTCGTTAGGCTTTTTTTTATAAAATTACATGTTTGACCTGTTAAATATTAGATAATACCAAAATTGACCCGTATATAATTAAAGGGGTCGAAGTTTCCATCTCTAAGTTTTTGTTTTAAGAAATCTAACTAAAAATAGTACATTTCCGGATCTTTCCAGCAAATCATTTTCTTCTTTGACTTCATTGTCCAGCAATGGGTTCATTGTCCAGAAACTGCTAATATTAGTGACTTGCACACCATCAAGTTGTTTCCCTCTATTTCTCCATCAACTGTAATACCATAATATTTTGCATAGACACTGAAAAGCTCTCCACAGAGTTTGTAATTATTTTCCTGGCCACTTTTGAATCCAATATTCCACAACATAGTGCATAAGGGCTTCAAATTTTATCATCACAACTTCTTATAAAATGTTGTTTAGATAAATCCTGTAAACAAGTGTACATGACTCATCATAAAAACCTACTAAAACCAAAAAGACACCACATCGATTCTCTCTCAAATTCCAGAACCTTAAACGACAACACATGGGAGAAAACAACATTGCTAATCTCCAAAACGACAACGCATAACCACAAAACGATATTGTTTCATCTTTTAGCGCCCAAAACGGCGTCGTCATCACCACAAATGTATAGTAGGGTAATAATGGAGGCTCAGATATGTAAGAATATATCAGAACAAAGACGAAATAACCGCCAAGGCTAAAGTAATATAAATGCCTTGCCAAGATACAGTTATTCTCAAACTTTGACCAATTTCAGTCACATGACATACATATTAAAAATATATCATCACTGCCTATATCGTTCTTATTACCCTTTTATACATTTACGGTGCCAACGACATCGTATCATCCTTGTAACAAAGCGAAAACATTTATTATAGAATTAGAATATGAGGATCAGAATTCGCCATGGTTGCAAACACCAATTGAGGATTCATTGCCCCGCCAAGATACGGACCAATTTTCACCCATTGTACAATTATTGAAGGTAGGAAAAACCTAAATGAACGTTATCATTTAAATAAAAAAAAGGAATCAAATAACAGTTCCAATAGTTAAAATGAAACCCAAATTGACATATTCATGACTCAAAGTGTACACCAAAATAACAAAATCATCAAGCAAATCAAAAGTGACACGTTGGAATTTGCTACATAATTCTGTGATTCTGGTATATACTCACTACAACATTCGACACTTTTTGAGAGGACATTTCGATGCTTTCGGCGGCGACATGTCCCCGCCAATGACTTTCAGCCGGGACATGTCCTCACCGAAACGTCCCCGCGAACACCCCATCGCTGATACTTTTCGCGGGGATAAATTAACATTTTTGGTGGGGACATGTAGGTCCTACAGCCTTTGGGCTGGTCAAACTATGTCCAGCGTAGTACTTCTTTTGGCAGGGAGATGTCCCCGCCAAAAGTGGAATCTACTGTTGAGATTAGTATAATTAACAATAATTAATTTAATTAATTACCTCTTTTAGCGGGGACACGTCCCCACCAATAGTGTTATTCACTGTTTGAGATCCACTCTTTTGGCGGGGACATGCCCCCCCCCCCCCCCCCCAAAAGGTCAACCACTGCTTGAGATCCACTCTTTTGGCGGGGGACATGTCCCCGCCAAAAAGGTCAACCACTGTTTGAAATCCACTCTTTTGGCGAGGACATGTCCCCGCCAAAAGCCTGTAACCCATTTTGCAGCATATTGCTACAAAATGGGTAATTTCCAGATTTTTTCCGAAATTTTTCTGGAAAAAAGCTACAACATCACAACATGTATATCCAAATGCTACAACACCACAAAAGACTCTCACATCACAAATTCGCTAAACATAATATCATACATATCCAAATTTGTTAAGTTAACATAATCATGTAGATGTATCCAAATTCGCCAAAAATGGTTCAAAAACCGTGATCACATGATCATCTACAAAACTATACATAAGCTAGATATATGAAAAATGGTCCAAAACTATACGCGGGGAACAATTTAGTGGGAATCCTAACATATAAACTACATAAACACATAATAATCCATGTAAATTTCTACAACTTTGTCCATAACCCCAAAACAAATATAAATCGACCCATGGGACCCAAACAAGCCATATGCTACTCCCCAGCCTCCCCACTCCCACCACTACCCCCACTCCCCTCCCCGGTGCCTCGAGACTCATACTGTGTAGCATTTTAGGATCTCGATGTCCCCGGCGTGCCACTCGCTAGCCGCTCGGTCCAACCCGGCTGAGTCCTGGCCCAATTTATCAAAATATCAAGCTGTGTCCTTTGCGTGGAGAGCTCCTCGGATTTCTTCTTCATGGTTTTCAGCAGCGAGGACGAAGAGGCTTGCTCGCGGGTTTGTGAGGCGCTGAGGGTCATCTTCTGACCACCGCCGGGTAACACTGGACCTACGCCAGGAATCGAGGTCAGTCATAGTCGTCCCAACAGAGGTGCTCTCTGTCCGCATCCGTATCATCTCATTCTATTTAGTTACAAAAAAAAACAAGAAAAGTAATATATAAGTCGTGATTTATTATATTGCATTAATGTTGGTGGGTTTTTGGAAATAAATTATACTTACGTATCTAGCCTCGGACACTGGAGACTCAAAGTTGTCGCCTCTCGTATGGTTTCTCCTGTAAAGCTCGATCAAGTCTCTACCAGGCACGGAGTCGGTGGGGTGCCTCAACTGTTTATAAATAAAATCAATAACGACTCACCCAACAATATATATATATATATATATATATATATATATATATATATATATATATATATATATATATATATATATATATATATACGTATGTATAATATAGGGTCCGGTTCTAGAGAAAAGTGTATTTAGATAGAAAAGTGAGAAAAAAAAGTTATAGGGTATAATTTGATAACAGTCCAAAGATAAGGGGTAAAACTGAAACATTAAACAAAAACACGCCTAATGCTTGAATCCACCCGACCCTATCTCATTAACACCACACACCACACCCGTTTTCTCTCTCTCTCTAAAACCGCCAATTCCGATAAAAAAAAACAACCGCCAATTCCGATCAAAATACTGTAAAATCCGATCAAATCACATCACATGCATCGTTGTTTGTTTCCGATCAACATAAAAATGATGAAAAAAAGATTCTGGAACCAAAAGTGCACTAATTTTATGTATTCTGATCATCACACTGATCCTTTTTTTTGGTTTTTGTATTATTAATAGTCTAATTTGTTGTATTTTTTCAAGTTCAGCTACTCGAATTAGTCCACGAACACTGGGGAAGAACAAAATAATCGAAGAAAATCAAGCCGAATGTAAGAATTATAAAATATATTATTTAATGCATCTGCATTTTTTTGAAAAGCATATGAAACAGTGTTTGAAGCATCAGTGTTGATAAGTTGGGATAATATGTGGAATTATAAAATTTATTAGAATGAGGTTTAATTTTAGTGCATCTGTGTTAATAATGTGTTATAGCATATATTCAATTAAATATTGCATAGGTGTTACAAAATTAGGGCATCTGTGTTATAGCATATGTGATACAAAATTAGGGCATCAAATGCATGGTTACAGTATATGTATTTAAGTGCATCAAATTATGTGTTGGAGAATCTGTAGTGCATTTGTTTTATGAGAAAATAGTCATAGCATTTGTTTTATGAGAAATAGTGCATTTGTTTTATGGATATGATAACAAAAATAATCATAGTATCTGTTTTATGAGAAATAGTGTATTTGTAGCAAAAACTATGCATGGATATGATAACAAAATAGTGCATTTGTTTTATGAGAAATAATCATATCATCTATTTTATGAGAAATAGTGCATTTGTTTTATGGATATGATAACAAAAATAATCATAGTATCTATTTTATGAGAAATAGTGCATTTGTAGCATAAACTATGCATGGATATGATAACAAAATAGTACATTTGTTTTATGAGAAATAATCATAGCATCTGTTTTATGAGAAATAATGCATTTTTTTATTGATATGATAACAAAAATAATCAAAGCATCTGTTTTATAAGAAATAGTGTATCTGTAGCATAAACTATGCATGGATATGATAACAAAATTTAATTCAATTTTAATTTTATTATGCCATTTTATTAAAAAAAAATAACATTAACATGACATTTATCTTCAATTTCAATTACAGCTACAGAAATGGATTCCGAACGCGAGGAAAACAAAACTCCTGAAACAGAGAAGTCCCAAAATAGTAAGTGAAAGGAGGACATTGGACAATTGATGAGGGTGTTACATTATCGTATAATTTCTTTATTGTAAAAAAATATTTAATATATTTTGTGTATGAATTATTGCATTTGTAAAAAAATTATTATATACGCATACACTGTAATTTTCATATGCGTACATATAATATGTATATTATTGTTGAATGGTTCATATGTATATACATTTTTTATTTAATCAAATGTAAACATTTATTTTATATGTTTATTTTATTTTTTGTATTTTATTTGATTTAGGTGCATCTTAATAATTAATATTACAGCATCTGTTTGTTTGTATTGCACCTGTTTGTATTGCAACATATGCTTGTTTGGTTTTGGTGCATCTTTATAGTCCCTATTATAGCATATGTTTGCAATTGTATATTTGGGTGCATCTGTAGGAGTTTGAATTTCAGCATATGTTTTGAATACATCATGTGTATGTAATTGTATAGTTAGGTGCATCTGTAAGTGTTTGAATTGCAGCATATGTTTTGAATGGTTTCGTTGAATCAATGATTATAGTCACATAATGCGTTTCGTATGGTTTTGGTGCATCAGTGATTATAGGTAATTTTATGGCATCCGTATGAAATTGTATATTTAGGTGCACCTGTTTGTGTTTGTATTGCGGCATATGTTTGTTTGTTTTTGGTGCATCAATGATTATAGTTGCAGCATCTGTTTAGAATATTTTTTGGTGCGTCAGTGGTTATAATTGCAACATCACTAAATTTCACTGTTTTCTTATGTAGGCACCTACAACGTCAGCATCGACTCAAATATGAGCCAGAGCAGAAAGAAAAAGATTGCTACAAAAAAAGGAAAGTAAAGAAGCAGAATGAAAATAAGAGAAAGAAGCAGAAAATAGACGAGGAAGATACTGAAAAAGAAACGAAAGTGATTTTCCCAAAAATCACGTCTAGGTCTTCTCCAAGAGACATAGTAAAAAAATTAGAGATGTTGACGGATTCGCAAAAAAAGGATGTAGATGAAATGGGGTTTGGATCATTGCTCAACGAGAACTTCAAGATAAACTCGACGCCAACCAAATTGGGGTATTGGGTGGTCAATCATTTTGACCCAGACACCTGCACAATCAAGATGGAGGACGGACGAGCAATTCTGATAACCGCAAAGATGATACATGAAATGTTAGGGATTCCAATTGGAGAAATCAAGGTAACAGAAGTGCGCTTTGCAACAACAGAGTACCCATTGATTGTTGACTGGAGGTACACATATGATGAACCAGATGAAAGGTTTTATTTGAAAGAGGTAGTGGAGAAATTGTTGTTTGTACACCATGTTGGAAAGGAATTCAAGCTGAACTTCCTCGTAGCATTTATTTCAATTATCGAGGAATGCACAAAAAATGGATTGGTGAACCAAAGGTTCTTAAAATTCATAGAGAAGGAGGAGGATATAAGAAACATGGATTGGTGTACATACTTGTTAGAAGTGATGAAGAAAACAAGAAGAGAATACAAGAGCACAACAGGATTTGGCAGGCCACTTCTGTTGATGGTGGTAAGTACAAAAAAATGATAGTGCATCAATAACAACAAAATGATGCATCTGCATATAATATGTGTAGTCATAATAGTGCATCAATAACAAAAAAAATGATGCATCTGCATATAATATTATATAAAGTAGTATTCAGATTGTTTGAAATATGTTTGTTTATTCATTTATTTTTTATTTTTTATTTTTTGCAGCTTTTGTATCTAAATTCAACTGTGTCGGAAGAAGTTAAAATTGATGAAGAAATCCCAGCCATTAAAGCATGACAAACACAAACATTGAAGAGGAGAGAAAAACAAGAGATGAAGATGGGTGGTTTTGGAAAGTTGCCAATAAAAGAAGGTTTGCAATATGTTGAACCAAAAAAGAAAAGGAAGATTACAAGGAAGGCAATACAAAACAAGAAGAATTCACCAGGTAATATATACAAAAAAATGCATAAAAAAGTATTAACGTATCCGAGTTATCATATATTCTAAATATTTTACTGATATTTTAATAAAATTCATCAATAAATTTACAGCAAAGCAACTCGAGGATGGACAGGAAGAAATAATGCAACAAGTTTACACACCAAGAGTTGATTTGGAAGATCTGATTTCTAAAATTGGGGAAAGTTCATCCAGAATTGATGAGATCAAAAGCTTTAAAAAGAAAACAGCTGAGGTAATTTCATATATATTTAAATAAAATTTACACTATATGATACGTATAATTAGTGTGTAACTGAATCAATAGAATAGGTACATTGATTGGAGCATTTTATTATAGAATATAAGGGCATATGTTCAGTTTAATTGGTGCATCTGTTCTGTTTAATTGGTGCATCTGTTATGTTCTGTTTAATTGGTGCATCTGTTATGTTATATTTAATTGGTGCATCTGTTTTGCTAAATTAGTGCATCTGTTTTGTTTAATTGGTGCATCTGATTTGATTAATTTCATCTGTTTGTATTTAAAATGTATTGAAATATTAATTATACGACCGACAAAAGCTTTTGCGACTTACCTGGAATCAGTAAATCACCGAAGTGCATCCAAGATAGCCAAATCAACATTAAAGATAATGAAGCTAGAGTGTGAAAAATATATAACAGTTGTTAAGCATATGTATGAACAGTTGATAAACCACATGTATAAACAGTTGGTAAACCATCGAATGAAATTTTAAAGGGAATCTTAATTGTATGTTCGATGCATCTGTTATATAAAATTCGTGCATGTGATATATATAATTAGTGCAACTAGGGGTGTCATAAAACCCGACCCGAATGGGTTCGGGTCAACTCGGGTCAAAAATCATATTCGGGTCAATCGGGTCAACCCGAATTGACCCGACTTCTAAACAAGGTCGGGTTCGGGTATGTTTTTTTAGCCTTGACCAGACCCGAACCCGAGTTGACCCGACAAAACTAACATTTTACAATGCAAAAAACTCGGGTTGACCCCAAACCCGAGTTGACCCGACCCGAGTTGACCCGAACCCGAATTGACCCGACCCGAGTTGACCTGAGTTCTAAACAGGGTCGGGTTCGGGTATGTTTTTAGGAGGCTTGACCCGAGTTGACCCGACCCGAATTGACCCGAACCCAACGGGGTCAACCCAAATGACAGCCCTAAGTGCAACAGGTATAACAACTGGTGTTAATTATATGTTTAGTGCAGCTGATATATTTGTTTGGTGCATATGTGACATATAGTTAGTGCATCTGTTATCTATAATTAGTGCATCTGCTATATATATGAAAAATACGACGTCGATAATAATTTATACATTGTATGTGGAAATTTGTATACAGGAGATGAAGATGGAGATACATATGGCGTTGTCTCTAACAATTGGTGTACAAGGGTTGGTTGATGAGATGCTTGAAATGGCATCGATTTCCTACCCGGAAGACGATGAGATCAAAACACTTATCGAGGCAAGAAATGAAAAGCTGATGAGAGCGTTTAAACCAGGAAAAGTTGCTGCTGCAATTGAAACAGAAAAAACAATATCGAAAGATGATGAACATCTCAGCGGCTTACATATCTCTCAAGAAGAAAATAACATTAGCACAGATGAGTTTTTAAAGGTGGAGTTGGTGAATGAAACACCCGAAGATATGTTGGAAGGAAATGCGGTAGACAAAGAAAAAGAGGAAGTGAATGAAGGTGTAAACAACAATGAAATGGGTGTTGATGAAGTTAAAGATGGCGGAAATGTAACACCCGTATCTCGGATACAAATAGGCCCCACTCTAGATGAAATTGACTAAGGACTTAACGTGATTGGTTAGTCAACGAATGTTTCACTGTAGTCAAACCCAATAGCCAACCTTATGGTCAAAGAATGTGTTATAAGGTTATGAGAAATATTATGTGGCACAAATAGAAAGCAATAGAACTAAGGGGCTAAAATTGTAATATACTAAATGATGTTATAAGTTATATGTGGCAAAAGTAGAAGGAAAGAGGCTAGAAGGACCATTCTTGCCATAAGCCCAAACTTGTGTCAAGCTAGTTATATCCAAGGAATTCTAGAGAATTCCACCATTTTCTAGGGTGTTTGTGGTCCAGTTTTAGAGAGGAGAAAAGAGAGGGAAAAGCTAGTTGGTGACTAAGGAAGAAGAAGATGAAGATCTAATGTCCATAGTCTTTCCTAGCAATGATCCACTCCAAGTAAGTATTTCTATCTTGTTGTTAATGAGGCTAAGGTCTATGGGTTAAGTGGGATTTCAATATATGATCAAAGTATGATCATATAAAGATATAGAAAAGAAGATGAACATGTTTGATGGGTTATATAACCCTTGATCATAATGCATTGTGCTAATGAGTCTTGATGTTATGGTTATGGTTTAGGAAGAATGATGATGATGATGATGATGATGATGATGATGATGATAAAGGATGATGATGAGGATGAAGATGATGATGATGATGTTATTGTTAGACATAGCTTGGACTCAAGGTAAGTAAACCGGTATAATGTAAAGTTATAATGATTTCTATGCATTATGTGTTATGTGGCCTAATGTGTTAAGGTTTATGGTTGTTTAGCATAATGGTATTTATGTGTAAGAGGATATAAGGTTAGTTAGAGTTAGTCAATAGTGGAATAAGGAATAAGGAAGGTTAAGGTATGTAACTATGTTAATGTTGTTTAGGATTAATGGTTGTATAATGTGTAATATGTTGAATGAAGTATAATGTTAAGTTATACCCGTGTTACTTACTAATCATTCGTGCTTACGGTTTAATGTTTCAATGTTTTGTAGGCTAAGGTATTAATGTGATGGCTCGGATAAGGATTAATGTTGGATATGCGAAGTGTTGAAGGATTTGGTAAGAAAGTAGAGCTAGGTGGCATACCGAGCTCAAGTCAAGTTTGTGCCCCCGGGAGTCTTTTAATGATTTGTAAAGTAAAGTCAAGTGTCAAAATGTATGTAAATGGTGTCATAACGATCGGGTGGTCTAACGGTGTGTCAAAGTACGTTTTATGTGTTTATTGGTAAAGTTAAAGGGGAGTTTGGCATAAGTGTGATTATACCCATTTTGGGTTGTAAACGGGTCAAACGATTATGAAAAAGTTTTAATATGTCAAGTTAATGATGCTGGTTAAGTTTGGTGTGCAAATGAATTGGTAAAGATGGTTTGTAGTGCAAATGGATCAAAACGGGTTTTGATGCAAAACCCGTCAACTTGTAAAGTACTAATCCGAGGGTCAAAAGGTAGATGTTTTTATATGGAAATGAACCCAATGAAATATTAAGTAAATCTGGAAGGTTTAGTGAAATATCGAGTTTGGGAGGTCGGGTTTTCAAGTACGGGACTTGGAAGTAGTTCCGGGAGGTCAGTAGCCTCCAACCGATCGGTTGGAGGTTCCTGCCGATCGGTTACGGCCCATCCGAATCGGATGCGGGAGCATGCCGATCTGATGGGTGGTTTTCGGCAATTTTTAAAAAATCATATCTTGTAAACCGTAATTCGTCACGGGTCGCGCCACCCGGCGTTTCGAAGATAATTGAGTCTAGTTTCATTTAAAAATAGTTTCAAGGTCTGAATATTTATAGATTTTTGTAAATGGTCAAAAGAGTAACAGAATGTCTGTAAAAGTCAAGCGTTTCCGCGTAAAAAGTCATAATTTTTTTGTCTAAGCGGGAATGGGGTGTAATAACTTGGTATCAGAGCTTCGGTTTAAGTGAATTAGGTTTCCACTTTAGGTTGCCTAGACTTAAACCACTCGTAGACGCGTTAAATGTAAGTTGTAGTAATGCGACTAGTAGATACCTTTGTGGTATAACGTAGAAGCGCTTATAGTAACAATGAGATTAGACTATGGCTTAGATGTAAAGTGATCATTGCAATGTGTAGTGATTATAGAAGTAATGAGTTAGATGTGGGTTATGGATTGATAAAATTATGAGTTGGAATGCATGTATATGGACGCTACGTAAGCGAATCATAGTTTTTGTATCGGATAGACTAAAGTTTTATTTACGTAGATTGAGGCCTAAGAGGTTATGAGTTGTAGACGAAGTTACTAGAATGTATTTATTAGTATGGTGACATTGTGATTAATCTTAAAGGTGAGAAGTATGTTATAGTATGCATAGAGTTGCAAGATCACTTAGATCATTGCAACTAAATAAATTAAGGATCAAAAGTGCTAGGAATGAGTTTGTATTTCTTGATTTACATCGTTTGGTACACCTCTCCATGTAAATGAGGAAGTATGAATGAGGGGGCTTACGTGTTCCCGACATGGCATGAGTTGGGTGAAAAGGTAGAAAAGGGAGTCTAGGATGATTAGAAGTCATAAGGAGTTAAGATATGTGGATATATAATGAGTTGAATAACGACCCTAGGTGAGAAACAAAAAGTGAAGTATATGATTTAGGTGTTAAAGTGTAAGTTGAAACGATTAATGTTTTAAATGATATGTTTGTTTACAGTGTGAATTGAAGGTAAAGTGAAGTAATGAATGCTAATAAACGCTAATATGGACCAAAGGCTCTATAAAATTGTGAGAAGAGAAGTAAAGGCAAACGTAACGTGTAGTAAAATGTTAATGGGATAGTGGAAAAGTTACGATAAAAGTAGAAAGATAATAAATGTTGACTTATTAAAAGTTAAGATGGTGTGTAATGTTCAAGTGACCCCTAGTCCTTGACGGGAAAGCTAAAATGGAACGAGTTATTAGGTTTTGTGATAGACGTAGAAATGGTTAAATGGTATACATTAGTGGCAAGGATTATGTCTTGAATGACATAACAATTGAGAAGAAATAAAAGATTAGAGAAGTTAAACGAGAAATAGAATGAGTTAAGGGTATGATGTGCGTATAGTGGACCTTGAATTGCAAGATCACTTAGATCGTTGCAACCAAAAAGGGATGAAGAACGGAAAGTGCTAAGAAAGGGAGTAAGATGGGACTAAGTTTTGGATAGTTTAGAAAAGAGATTTCGTCCCCCGAAATCTAAATAAGGAGGTAGAATTGTAACACCCGTATCCCGGATACAAATAGGCCCCACTCTAGATGAAATTGACTAAGGACTTAACGTGATTGGTTTGTCAACGAATGTTTTATTGTAGTCAAACCCGATAGTCAACCTTGTGGTCAAAGAATGTGTTATAGGGTTATGAGAAATATTATGTGGCAAAAATATAAAGGAATAGAACTAAGGGGCTAAAGTTGTAATATACTAAATTATGTTATAAGTTATATGTGGCAAAAGTAGAAGGAAAGAGGCTAGACGGACCATTCTTGCCATAAGCCCAAACTTGTGTCTAGCTAATTATATCCAGGGAATTCTAGAGAATTCCACCATTTTCTAGGGTGTTTGTGGTCCGGTTTTAGAGAGGAGAAAAGAGAGGGAAAAACTAGTTGGTGACTAAAGAAGAAGAAGATGAAGATCTAATGTTCATAGTCTTTCCTAGAAATGATCCACTTCAAGTAAGTATTTTTATCTTGTTGTTAATGAGGCTAAGGTCTATAGGTTAAGTGGGATTTCGTTATATGTAAAAAGTATGATCATATAATGATATAGAAAGGAAGATGAACATGTTTGATGGGTTATATAACCTTTGATCATGATGTATTGTGTTAATGAGTCTTGATGTTATGGTTATGGTTTAGGAAGTAAGATGATGATGATGATGATAAAGGATGAAGAAGAATATGATGATGATGTTGTACTTAGCTTGGACTCAAGGTAAGTAAACCGGTATAATGTAAAGTTATAATGATTTCTATGCATTATGTGTTATGTGGCCTAATGTGTTAAGGTTTATGGTTGTTTAGCATAATGGTATTTATGTGTAAGAGGATATAAAGTTAGTTAGAGTTAGTCAAGAGTGGAATAAGGAATAAGGAAGGTTAAGGCTTTAAGAGGTCAAGGTATGTGACTATGTTAATGTTGTTTTGGATTAATGGTTGTATAATCTGGAATGTGTTGAATGAAGTATAATGTTAATTTATACCCGTGTTACTTACTAAACATTCGTCCTTACGGTTTAATGTTTCAATGTTTTGTAGGCTAAGGTATTAATGTGATGGCTCGGATAAGGATTAATGTTGGATATGCGAAGTGTATAAGGATTTGGTAAGAAAGTAGAGCTAGGTGGAATACCGAGCTCAAGTCAAGGTTGTACCTTAGGGAGTCTTTTAATGATTTGTAAAGTAAAGTCAAGTGTCAAAATGTATGTAAATGGAGTCATAACGATCGGGTGGTCTAACGGTGTGTCAAAGTAAGTTTTATGTGTTTATGGGTAAAGTTAAAGGGGTGTTTGGCATAAGAGTGATTATACCCATTTTGGGTTGTAAACGGGTCAAACGATTATGGAAACATTTAAATATGTCAAGTTAATGATGTTGGTTAAGTTTGGTGTGCAAATGAATTGGTAAAGATGGTTTGTAGTGTAGATGGATCAAAACGGGTTTTGGTGCAAAACCTGTCAACTTGTAAAGTACTAATCCGAGGGTCAAACGGTAGATGTTTTTGTATGGAAATGAGCCCAATGATATATTATGTAAATCTGGAAGGTTTGGTGAAATATCAAGTTCCGGAAGTCAGTAGCCTCCAACTTATCGGTTGGAGATTCCTGCCGATCGGTTTCGGCCCATCTGAATCGGATGCGGGAGCATGCCGATCGGATGGGTGGTTTTCGACAGTTTTCGGCAATCTTTGAAAAATCATATCTTTTAAACCGTAAGTCGTCACGGGTCGCGCCACCCGGCGTTTCGAAGGTAATTGAGTCTTGTTTCATTTAAAAATAGTATCAAGGTCTGAATGTTTATATATTTTTGTAAATGGTTAAAAGAGTAACAGAATGTCTGTAAAAGTCAAGCGTTTCCACGCAAAAAGTCATAATTTTTTGTCTAAGCGGGCATGGGGTGTAACAACTTGGTATCAGAGCTTCGGTTTAAGTGAATTAGGTTTCCACTTTAGGTTTCCTAGACTTAAACAACTCATAGACGCGTTGAATGTAAGTTGAAGTAATGCGACTAGTAGATACCTTTGTGGTATAACGTAGAAGCGCTTATAGTAACAATGAGATTAGACTATGGCTTAGATGTAAAGTGATCATTGCAATGTGGAGTGATTATAGAAGTAATGAGTTAGATGCTGGTTATGGATTGATAAAATTAAGAGTTGGAATGCATGTATATGTACGCTACGTAAGCGAATGATAGTTCTTGTATCGGATAGACTAAAGTTTTATTTACGTGGATTGAGGCCTAAGAGGTTATGAGTTGTAGACGGAGTTACTATAATGTATTTATTGGTATGGTAACATTGTGATTAATGTTAAACGTGAGAAGTATGTTATAGTATACATAGAGTTGCAAGATCACTTAGATCATTGCAACTAAATAAACTAAGAATCGAAAGTGCTAGGAATGAGTTTGCATTTCTTGATTTACATCATTTGGGACGCCTCTCCATGTAAATGAGAAAGTATGAATGAGGGGGCTTACGTGTTCTCGACATGGCATGAGTAGGGTGAAAGGATAGAAAGGGAGTCTAGGATGATTAGAAGTCATAAGGAGTTAAGATAGGTGGATAGATAATGAGTTGAATAACGACCCTATGTGGGAAATGTCAAGTGAAGTATATGATTTTGGTGTTAAAGTGTAAGTTGAAATGATTAAAGTTTTAAATGATATGTTTGTTTGTAGTGTGAATTGAAGGTCAAGTGAAGTAATGAATGCTAATAAATGCGAATATGGACCAAAGGCTCTATAAAATTGTGAGAAGAGAAGTAAAGGAAAACGTAACATGTCATAAAATGTTAATGGGAAAGTGGAAAGGTTACGATAAAAGTAGAAAGATAATAATTGTTGACTTATGAAAACCTAAGATGGTGTGTAATGTTCAAGTGACCCCTAGTCCTTGACGGGAAAGCTAGAATGGAACGAGTTAGTAGGTTATGTGATAGACGTAGAAATGTTTAAATGGTATACATTAGTGGCAAGGATTATGTCTTGAATAACATAATGATTGAGTAGAAATGAAAGATTAGAAAAGTTAAGCGAGAAATAGAATGAGTTAAGGGTATGATGTACGTATAGTAGACCTTGAATTGCACGATCACTTAGATCGTTGCAACCAAAAAGGGATGAAGAACGAAAAGGGCTAAGAACGGGAGTAAGATGGGACTAATTTTTGGATAGTTTCGACAAGAGATTTTGGGGACGAAATCTAAATAAGGGGGTAGAATTGTAACATCCGTATCCCGGATACAAATAGGCCCCACTATTGATGAAATTGATTAAGGACTTAACATGATTGGTTAGTTAACGAATGTTTCATTGTAGTCAAACCCGATAGTCAACCTTGTGGTCAAAGAATGTGTTATAAGGTTATGAGAAATATTATGTGGCAGAAATAGAAAGGAATAGAACTAAGGGGCTAAAGTTGTAATATATTAAATGATGTTATAAGTTATATGTGGGAAAAAAAGAAGGAAAGAGGCTAGAAGGACCATTCTTGCCATAAGCCCAAACTTGTGTCTAGCTAATTATATCCAGGGAATCCTAGAGAATTCCATTATTTTATAGGGTGTTTGTGGTCCGGTTTTAGAGAGGAGAAAAGAGAGGGAAAAGCTAGTTGGTGACTAAGAAAGAAGAAGTTGAAGATCTAATGTCCATAGTCTTTCCTAGCAATGATCCACTCTAAGTAAGTATTTCTATCTTGTTGTTAATGAGGCTAAGTTCTATGGTTTAAGTGGGATTTCATTATATGATCAAAGTATGATCATATAATGATATAGAAAGGAAGATGAACATGTTTGATGTGTTATATAACCCTTGATCATAATGTATTGTGTTAATGAGTCTTGATGTTATGGATATGGTTTAGGAAGTAAGATGATGATGATGATGATGATGATGATGATAAAGGATGAAGATGATGATGATTATGATGATGATGTTATTGTTAGACTTAGCTTGGACTCAAGGTAAGTAAACCGGTATAATGTAAAGTTATAATGATTTCTATGCATTATGTGTTATGTGGCCTAATGTGTTAAGGTTTATGGTTGTGTAGCAAAATGGTATTTATGTGTAAGAGGATATAAGGTTAGTTAGAGTTAGTCAAGAGTGGAATAAGGAATAAGGAAGGTTAAGGCTTTAAAAGGTCAAGTTATGTGACTATGTTAATGTTGTTTTGAATTAATGGTTGTATAATGTGTAATGTGTTGAATGATGTATAATGTTAAGTTATATCCGTGTTACTTACTAAGCATTCGTGCTTACGGTTTAATATTTCAATGTTTTGTAGGCTAAGGTATTAATGTGATGGCTCGGATAAGGATTAATGTTGGATATGCGATGTGTAGAAGGATTTGGTAAGAAAGTAGAGCTAGGTGGAATACCGAGCTCAAGTCAAGGTTGTACCTTAGGGAGTCTTTTAATGATTTGTAAAGTAAAGTCAAGTGTCAAAATGTATGTAAATGGAGTCATAACGATCGGGTGGTCTAACGATGTGTCAAAGTACGTTTTATGTGTTTATGGGTAAACATAAAGGGGTGTTTGGCATAAGTGTGATTATACCCATTTTGGGTTGTAAATGGGTCAAACGATTATGGAAATGTTTTAATATGTCAAGTTAATGATGTTGGTTAAGTTTGGTGTGCAAATGAATTGGTAAAGATGGTGTGGGAAACTAGAAGGGGGGGTTGAATAGTTTACCGGTTTTAATTTCTTTTAAAAATCTTGTTTTAAAAGTTTGCTATTAGAAACTTTGATTCGAACTCTATGTGTAATCAATCTACACCAATATGAACTACACACTAAGCTAACAATTGATAAATAATAAATGTAAAGAGTAGAGTTGGAAAGATCAAACCGAGACAAAGGATTTATAGTGGTTCGGCTACGAAGCTCTTCTTCGCCCTACTCCACTCCTCGAGTACCACACTCAAGAGTTTCAAACACTATATCAACAACCTCCCTTCAGGCGGAGAAAACCGTACACGTCGCTTATCCTATTACCGACACTAAGCTAAAATGTCGAGTGCTAATCTTAGCTAGCACCAATCTACCAAGGTCTACGTGACCAATCACACAAGCCCAATGGCTACACGAGATCACCAAGATCTCAACACGATCACAATGATCAACACTCTCTCAACTAACACTAATCTATCGACCCTTGATCTTCTTGATCAATCACACAAGCTCAATGGCTTTAAGAGATATCCACTATCTCTATAAGATCACACTTGATCTTCACTCTCACTCACAAAAGATAAATAAACTTGATGTATGCTATGATACAACAAGGTTGTAACAAGTGTTACTGATGACATCAAATAACGACATATTATTAGCATCATTTATCCTATTTTATTGACTTGTTTTATATCACTTTATATGAGAATTGATACTTAATCGTTTACTTTTGTAATTCTCAGTTATAAACAAGCATTTGGTGAAAGTTAATGATTTCGGACGGAAATTGGAGCAAAATGAATCAAGTTGGAAAAGTCTGCTGAATTGAAGAGATTAAAGACCATTGCCTGACTTTGAAGCATGCGCCGCATCTGATTTTATCATGCGTCGCATATGAAACTTTGGTCAACGAAGAAGAACTAACTTGTTCTACTCCAGATACGCCGCATCGGACCAATCCGATGCGCCGTATTGGCCATACACAATCCTTACCAAAGAAATCAAGTGGAGATTAGAAGCTTAATGAAGAAGTCATGATTACAAGTCGACACTTGAAGATGCTTTCGTATTTTGGCCATAAAATCTTCATCCGGACTCCGATTTAGTTGATTCAAGCGGCCACGCGAAGAGAAAAAGAAAATCTATCTGAATCTGAAGGAGATGCGGCGCATCTGGTCCTTAGATGCGCCGTATTGGGAGATGAGGCGCATCTGGTCTTTAGATGCGCCGTATTGGGTCAGTTTCAGACTTGGAGGCTACGTTTACTTATAGATGCGGCGCATCTAACTCTCTAGATGCGCCGTATCGACCCAGATTTCAGAATCTATAAATACCGAGCTCATTAACGAATTAGGGTATCATTGGGGACCCTTGGGGTCGTTCCCAGAAGACCAAAAACCACTCCAAACAGCAGAAGACCTCCTTGAAGATCCAATCATCCTAGAAGATCATCTCAAGAACCTTATATTAAGTATAATCGTTCGGTTAACGTATCGTTTTCATTATGAATTCTTATTCGTTTGCTTTGATTACAACTTTATGTATTGTTACTGAGATTATGGGCTAACACCCTTAGGTGTTAGTCATGTTTATGAAGTTTTATTAGTTTTTATGCTTGTGTTGATGTGTTTACTTTGTTATTGGATTGGGTGCTTATCGATAAAAACTCGTTTATTGCTTATAACTAGTAAAAGTCTATGTAACTAGATTATGAACTTATTGGTTTAATGTGGTAACTTAACTATCTGTAATTGTGGTTACTTTAATTGATCATAAAGTGTAGTAATCCGAATCCTATTAGACGGCTTAGAGGGAACACACCGGAACCGTGCCTTATGCCACTATTAGGACTAGTAGCGCGTAATGCCAAACTAGGTTAGACGGTTTAAAGCGATAAGTTAGTATTGATGCTAGATAGGTCACTATGATCATGTCCTCTTTCCCACCACGATGGTAGGTTATTCAATTGTGACAGGATTAATAATCGGATTGATGGCAAAACAATTGAATGAATTAAAACAAGTAGACATAAGCATGTATAACTATTAGATGGATTAGGCTTGGCTAACCCGTTCTTCTATATATCGATCTATCTTTAGTTTAGTTATTTACTTTCCTGTATTTAGTTTAATTATACACACAAACTCGTGATAGCCTCTCAGGCTAAACCCCCATCTATCTTTAATTGCTTTCTAGTTTAGTTTAGTTAGATTAGAGACTAGAATACCTTTAGATCACTTTAGCTTCGCTCCTAGTGAACGACCCTTGCTTACCTAGAAACTATCTACATTGACCGGGTACACTGCTCGTTAGTGTTTAGAGTCTATAGGTTAGTTCGGCAAAATATAAATTTAAAACTTGGTAGTTTATTATAGACCTAAAAAAACACATCAAGTTTTTTTTTTAGTATTATATAATTTGAAAAATCTGTTACAGAAAGCTAATACGGCGTATCCATTGTCTGTTGGATACGGCGCATCGATTTTCTGTGACACCAAAAATATTTTTTGTTTTTTATTTTTTTGTGTTTATTAAATTTTTATTAGTTTAGTTTTTATTTTTGTTTAGGTTACTGCTGTTCTTGGTTGCTTATCTTTCAGGTAATAATGAAGATGGACAATCCAGACATTACTATGGAAGAATATATGAGACTTGAAGAGGAAAGAGCCTTGAGCAATAATGGGATCTACGATTGGGAAAGAGCAAGAAATGGTGGACAAGTCACTGAGACAAAAGAAATCACTATGGAAGAATACTTGTTGCTGGAAAAGGTTCAATCAAAGAAAGAAAGAAACGGGTTGCCGTTTCGACATACTTGGACTATATCGGATGATCTTCTCGATGATAATGATGAGGAAGTGTCCCATGTATTTAATATGAAACAAATTCCTGCAATTGTTCTCGATGGTGCTTTTTCTCCGGAGATTGCACAAGATGATGTGTATACGGAACCTTACGTTGAACAATATTCTGCAATCGTATTACCACCATTAGACAATCCATCAGATGAAGATGAAAAGTATTCTGATTTTGATTTCGAACCATTTGACGCCATAGTTTATGATGACTTACCTCAACCAGATTTTGACCCAACGAGGGATTTTGAAGAAATCTGGGATGAATTATTTAAGGATGAAATTCGGGACGGTTATGAAATTGCAAGACCATTAGTTGAAGAAGGAGACTCACAAGATGAATTGGAGTCACTTACAACAAAAAGTGGTACTAATTTATTTAATATTATTAATCCCGTTACTAATAATTTTGCTAGTTTTCCTAAACAGGTTGCAAAACAAAAGGATAATGAGGTGGAGTATATTACACTACCTATTGAAGCACCTGTGATCAACCGTATTTGGTGGAGCTCGAGGAAGAATTTGGTGATGAGCTCTTAAACATTGCTACGATTGATGAAGATGATGATTTCGACCCTATGAAGGTTATAGAGGAACTCGAACTTTTACTTGCCAAAGACCCTTTCTCATCTTCTGCGGAAGTCAAGGGACGCCTTACTACCGAAGAGAATAACCAAGAAGAAAGGAGACTCATTTTTCCTCAACATACTACTCTTTCAGATGAAATGGTCAAGTCATCCAATTTATTAACCAAACCGGGTAAGGATAGGAAAGATGTACATATATTGCCAAGGTATGATTTTTATTTATTTCTTCCATCTTTACTAGCAAATTTACACTATTTTCGTGTTTATTGCTACTATCACCCGCACTTGATCCCAAGTGGGGGGAACGACACCCTATTACACAGTAAATAAGGGTGGAGTCAGGCTCGTGACTCGAACAAAAACAAGCGCTTCGTGGGAGGCAACCCATGCTTATCTTTTGTTTTCTTTTTAGTTTATTTTATTTTCTTGTGTTTGTTTTCTATTTGTTTTTTCTGCATGACTGTTGTTGCTGTATTCTGCTGATACAAACGATACGGCGCATCTGTATTCAAGATGCGGCGTATTGCGTTTTAATTTTATATGCAGCGCATTTAATAATTCGAGTACGGCGCATCTATCCCCTAGATACGCCGTATTCTGTTTTTAATCAGAAAAAATTTAAACCATAACCGACATACGACGCATCTGTTGTACAGATACGGCGTATCTAATTATTTATTAAAAACAGTCTTCGAATTAATAAAATAAGAAGCGACGCATCAATTTCTATCGATACGGCGTATTATCCCATTGCATGCAGTTTAATATTTCCTACAGGTTGTTGATGCGGCGTATCCAATATTCCATGGATGCGGCGCATCGACACTCTGGCCTGTAATTTTTTCGTAATTTTATTTTTATTTTCCTAACCAATGATTAACGAGATGCTCTCGAGATTCTTTTTCTGTGGTCTCTATATTTTTACAGGTCTGGACAATTGAAGAGGTTGATGAACTCCCACATTTTATATGCTCGCATTCTTACATGGAGGATTATACCGAGCAAATCTCAGGGGAGTTTTCCGTTCTAATTCTTTTAATTTCCTGTTTTTAATTTCAAATTAAACAACGAGGACGTTGTTTATCTTAAGTGGGGGGATGGAGAATTAGAACGTTTACTTGTCATTATTTTTCAAAAATATGCTTAATATGTACTTAATATGCTTAAATTTAAAATTTTTCTAGCATGCTTTTGTTTAATCTAAGTTGCATAGCTGCACACATAACCTTATTTTTAAAAATTGTGAACTTATCAAAATTCACAAATCTATGAGTGTGCCGGTGACTTGTAAACTTTAGAACTTGGCTTGTATACTATTCGAGACCACCATAATGAGTATTATTGATATAATTGGAGTGACTTGTCTAACTTGGTAAATTTCTAGGATTACACCCAAAAAGCCTATAAATGTTATGTGTTATTAACTAACTACACTGGTTAGTTAACCCCCGTATAAACCCTTTTGTTACTCTCATTTTTAGAGTAAGATACCCCTAGAAAAACACTCAGAGCCATTCCTTTCGTTTCTTACACCTTTGTTAAAATGTTTCGTTACACCCTTACACCTTAGCCTACCCTGTAGATTAAAGTCCGTGGTTAGTTGCTTTAGGCAAAGTGTGTTTCCTTGCGTTACCTGTGTTCGTGTGCGTAATTCATTATCTTTGGTTAGGTCGGGAAATTGCACAATGCAATGGAGTGAAAGTAAATATTGTATATCTTTGAGTTTATTTTTTTCATGTGTTTACTACTTTCACTATTATTTTTATATCTGAAGTTATGAAGATTTTTTGTGATGGTGAAGTGGTGAAATTTTACACCAATAGCTATCTATGTTTTATGTATAAAAAAAAAAAAAAAAAAAAAAAAAAAAAAAAAAAACGAAAAAAAAAAGAAAAAAAAAAAAAAAAGAAAAAAAAAGGAAAAAAAAAAAAAAAAAAAAAAAAAAAAAAAAAAAAAAAAAAAAAGAAGAAAGTTGGAAGTTTGTTTAACCAACAATGTAAAGTTATGTAGGTGGTTCATATGGCTACTATTTGTTGTATATTATATTTATGGATTGAATGGGAGTTGGCCATTATGGGAACGCCAACTAAGGTTATTCTTTGATTGAGATCTTGTTGAGTATAATTCGTGTCTACCTAAAGCGTGTGTTTCAAGTGTTAAAGCGTGAGTTATTCAATGATATGAGTCTTATTCATGGGATGGTTGGGATAGTGATTAACCACACTTAGGATTTTAATCTATTTGTTTTGTTTATTTTTCTTTTTACACCAATTTATATCCCAAATATTATCCATACCCTGTATTATTCTTTATCCAACCAAACCTTTGATTTATTGAGATTAGGGATTTGAGCAATCTTAAGTATCGTAGTCGTGGATTCGGCTATGTATTTATGATTTTGTCGCCCTTTTTGATATATTATTATTGGTGAAGTTTGGACCTATCTTTAGCCTATTCGAGTTAAGGATTTGAGCAATTGCAAGTATCGTGTTCGTGGATTCGATCATGTATTTGTGATTTTGTCGCCTTTTCTGGAATTTGAGATCGATAGGGATGAGAATGATTAACCCTTAAGCCTCAAAACCCTTTTTACCGCTTTAGACTTGTTATTCCTTGGCTTTAGTGGGGGAGATGTGTATCCTTGCCAAGCTTATGATAGAATATTCGTCACGACTGGACAGTTAAACGATTAGATTTGCTATTATTGAAATATTTTATTTTGTTTCTAATTCGTTAAGTGTTTGGTTGTGCAATTATGATAAAACGAATAAATGCTTAATTGTAAAAATACATCCTATTTAGGATACATTTTCATAAGTTTAAATCTAAGGTTTACTTGAGGACAAGTAAAGTTCAAGTGGGGGGATATTTGATGACATCAAATAACGACATATTATTAGCATCATTTATCCTATTTTATTGACTTGTTTTATATCACTTTATATGAGAATTGATACTTAATCGTTTACTTTTGTAATTCTCAGTTATAAACAAGCATTTGGTGAAAGTTAATGATTTCGGACGGAAATTGGAGCAAAATGAATCAAGTTGGAAAAGTCTGCTGAATTGAAGAGATTAAAGACCATTGCCTGACTTTGAAGCATGCGCCGCATCTGATTTTATCATGCGTCGCATATGAAACTTTGGTCAACGAAGAAGAACTAACTTGTTCTACTCCAGATACGCCGCATCGGACCAATCCGATGCGCCGTATTGGCCATACACAATCCTTACCAAAGAAATCAAGTGGAGATTAGAAGCTTAATGAAGAAGTCATGATTACAAGTCGACACTTGAAGATGCTTTCGTATTTTGGCCATAAAATCTTCATCCGGACTCCGATTTAGTTGATTCAAGCGGCCACGCGAAGAGAAAAAGAAAATCTATCTGAATTTGAAGGAGATGCGGCGCATCTGGTCCTTAGATGCGCCGTATTGGGAGATGAGGCGCATCTGGTCTTTAGATGCGCCGTATTGGGTCAGTTTCAGACTTGGAGGCTACGTTTACTTATAGATGCGGCGCATCTAACTCTCTAGATGCGCCGTATCGACCCAGATTTCAGAATCTATAAATACCGAGCTCATTAACGAATTAGGGTATCATTGGGGACCCTTGGGGTCGTTCCCAGAAGACCAAAAACCACTCCAAACAGCAGAAGACCTCCTTGAAGATCCAATCATCCTAGAAGATCATCTCAAGAACCTTATATTAAGTATAATCGTTCGGTTAACGTATCGTTTTCATTATGAATTCTTATTCGTTTGCTTTGATTACAACTTTATGTATTGTTACTGAGATTATGGGCTAACACCCTTAGGTGTTAGTCATGTTTATGAAGTTTTATTAGTTTTTATGCTTGTGTTGATGTGTTTACTTTGTTATTGGATTGGGTGCTTATCGATAAAAACTCGTTTATTGCTTATAACTAGTAAAAGTCTATGTAACTAGATTATGAACTTATTGGTTTAATGTGGTAACTTAACTATCTGTAATTGTGGTTACTTTAATTGATCATAAAGTGTAGTAATCCGAATCCTATTAGACGGCTTAGAGGGAACACACCGGAACCGTGCCTTATGCCACTATTAGGACTAGTAGCGCGTAATGCCAAACTAGGTTAGACGGTTTAAAGCGATAAGTTAGTATTGATGCTAGATAGGTCACTATGATCATGTCCTCTTTCCCACCACGATGGTAGGTTATTCAATTGTGACAGGATTAATAATCGGATTGATGGCAAAACAATTGAATGAATTAAAACAAGTAGACATAAGCATGTATAACTATTAGATGGATTAGGCTTGGCTAACCCGTTCTTCTATATATCGATCTATCTTTAGTTTAGTTATTTACTTTCCTGTATTTAGTTTAATTATACACACAAACTCGTGATAGCCTCTCAGGCTAAACCCCATCTATCTTTAATGCTTTCTAGTTTAGTTTAGTTAGATTAGAGACTAGAATACCTTTAGATCACTTTAGCTTCGCTCCTAGTGAACGACCCTTGCTTACCTAGAAACTATCTACATTGACCGGGTACACTGCTCGTTAGTGTTTAGAGTCTATAGGTTAGTTCGGCAATAAATAAATTTAAAACTTGGTAGTTTATTATAGACCTAAAAAAACACATCAGTTACAAAAACCTAACAACTATAACTCTTGTATCTTCTTGAATACTTTGAGTTCTTCTCTTGCTAATGAAGAGGAATGATAACACCTTGTATCAATTGGATACTTGTGTTCTTCTCTTGCTAATGAAGAGGAATGAAGAGGATCTCTTGGTGGATGATTGGATCACTCTTAAAACAAAAGAAAACTAATCTAAATGATCTAAAGAAGGGAAAGGTGTGAGTGGTTTAAACTCAGAAGTTTTTCTGTGTGAAAGGGTGCCTAAAAACTGTGAATGGGGTTGGTTTTTATAGGCAAGAAAAATCTGAACGTTACAGAAAATTTTGTACGAACGGCTCCACTAAACATGCCACGACTCCACTAAATTTAGTGGAACCGTGGAGCCGTCCTAGACTAGGACGCTCCAAATTTTGTCTTTTCTGGTGAAAACTTATTTGGGGAAGGTTGGAGCTGATTTTGGGGGGAAAAATAGCTGTTGTGATTTTCAAACTTATTTTTCCATTAAAACATTTCTTAATAATTCAAAAATAATTTGTCATGTGTATTTTTGAAAAAATGTTTTGTCCCATTAAAATGTGAAGTCTCAAAACACAAATTCACTTCTTTGATCATTTGTCAAGTTGTAAATTTGTTCTAGAGTGATTTGCGTAGAAACGGGATCTTCCGATTAAAAACTTGTTTACGTTAATTTTAACGTAATGTGATTTCACATTTTGTCATCCTCAAAACGTGAAGTAATCGAAAGATATAAATAATGTTTTTAGAACATTATTTGCATCAACAATCTACCCCTTTTTGATGATGACAAAATATAAACTCATTTTAAGTTAAAATTAGTTTTAACAAGTTTTTTATGAGTTTACTCCCATTTCTCCCCTTTTTTTGTCTAATAATAAAGGTGACTAAGACTCCCCCTTGATTTATACTCCCCCTCATTTGGAGAATACCAAGGAATTGAGCAATGGTGTATGCTACAAAACAAAGTTAGATGACACATATACAATATCTAACAAGTAGCACATTTGACAAATATCCAACCACACAAGAAGAAAATTAGCCAAGTAGCTAAAAATAAAACAACCACATGAATGCCCATTAAAAATAAAATAAATGTCATACATGAGTATGACTATAATAATAAAGCAAATTAAAATAACAAGAAGACACATAAACATCAATAGTAATATGAGGCTTCAAGATTTGCTTCCAACTTCATAAGGGTTCCTAAGCATTTATTGGAGGGACTAAACATAACCATGTTTAGTTTAGGCTACTGTGTGGTGGAGGAGGTGGAAGGATGATGGGTCCTATGGGTGGTGTGAGGAGGTGTTCTAGGTATGAGAACCTAAAGCTAAGCTATCTCTAAGGTTCATGATGAGTTATAGGTTGTGATGGCAACAAGCACAACTCAAGGTGTGGTTGTAGGGGATAAAGGATGAGATGACCCATTAAAGGTTGAGGTGATGGTGATAGGGAAGATGATGATGTGTTGCTCCCAAACTCAAAAGGAGTGATTGGTGATAAGGTTAGGGTGAGAGCTAGAGGTTGTGGTGATGGTGAAAGTGATGAGGATGATGTGTTGGTTCCCACTTCAAGGGAAGTTGATGGTGATGAGTTAAGTGTTAAGGCTAGTGATGGAATGGGACTTGGTTGAGGTGAATGTGTGTTGGTTCCAATGGTGGTGGAGGATGAGGATGTTGGTTTGATTGAGGTTGCCTTGGATGGAGCTTGGGGTGTAGTGAAGGAAGATGATGATTTGGTAGAGGTTATGGGTGTGTGTATATCATCTTCATCATCCAAGGTGAGATCAATGAGAATCATCTCATTGGAAGTTTTGGTTGAGGTTTGTGGTGTATGAACACTTTTGATCCATTGATCAACAAGAGTGGTTTGATTGGTTGGTTTGATGTTGAATCTTGGTTTCTTGTTTTTGTGTGAGGTTGAAGCAATGGTGGAAGACATGGTGGTTGTATGGTGAGTGTGAAGGTGTAAAGATGGCAATGCATGATGTTAGCTTAAATAGCCAAATCAAAGACATGCAAGGTTGAAAAGGCTATTGGATTTGGGGATTTGGGTGCATGGGAATCAGGTTGTGTTTGCAGATTTTCAGGGAAAGAAAGTCAAAAAGTGGAAGAGAGTTGTATTTTTCGTCTTCCAGAGGCACGGTACCACTAAAGGTACCACGGCACCACTAAATTTAGTGGAGCCGTCGCCTATTTAGTGGAGCCGTGGCCTCCATTTGACCTTCTTTCCAGGTCTGCTGGTTTTAGGCAGCCTAACTGGGGAAATTACTGGGGAATCCATTGGCTGCAAATCTCAAAGCCTCAAACTACTAAACACATAGAATTCCTAAAGCTAGTTTCAACTAGCAACTAACATGATCATGTGATCATCTATGTATTTAGGCAACTATTAAGCATGCATGAGTTCAAGCAAATTTAACATCTAGTGCATGTAATAAAATAAGATAACATGCATGAACTAGGCAAGATTGATTAACATAAAGGTTAATTAACTAAGCAAATTAACCATGTTCAAGTGTGAAATGTTAGAAGAGAACACTTCAAGCTAGTTAATGTATGATGGACATTGCCATGACCTTATTTATAATAGCTTAATAATACTTAAGTTAGTAGTACTGCTCAAGCTAATCCTATCTAGTCTCTTTTCTTCCCCAACTTTTTAATCTTGTTCCCGAGCCCTTTGATCGCCTTGCCGATGGACTTGAATCCCCGATAGTTTGCTCATGCATCGAGACTTGTCGATTGTACATGGTTGTTTGCCTTCTCATCATCGTGGATAAGTTGGTTTGTCCAAATTCAACATCGGAGGTTTGTGTGAACGATGAGGTGTCAAAGTTACGAAAGAAGGTGTCGGGAGAGGAAGTATTAGGACGAGACGTTCCTTCTTCGTTCACCTCATCATCATCCTCATCCATAGGTTGAGAAGACGAACTGTGACCGAAGGAAGAGGAAGAGAGGGGAATATCGGAAGTGGATTTACGACCACGTTTGGACCCTTTGTCCTTACGTTGATTTGTGCGATGTTGTGGTCCACCAAGTGGTTTCATAACCGGATTAACTAGGACATAGTCGACATCATTGAGAGATGGGTAGGTTTGTATAACCCACTTGAATAAACGAGTAAGCAACATGCCATATGGCATGAGCTCATCGGAGCGACGATGAATATTGGCCATCCGTTTGACCATGTAGTATGCGAGGTTGTATGGTTCCTCGATACTAAGACAGTAGAGCATATGGGCAAGACTTGCTGAAACGTGATCACGGTTACTGCAAGGCTTAACATGTTTTCACATAGAAGAAGTTCCCAATTTCTAATATCAAGACGAAGTTCTTTGAGGTAGATTTTGTTTGGGTCGAGGAAGAGAATAGAACCATCACGTTTTTGATACGTGTTGGCGACTCGAGGAATTTGGATTACTTGTTTAATTACTTCAATGTCGGGAATTTTGGTACGAAAAGCACCTTCGTTCTCAAGATTGTAGTAAAGAGACTCTAGAGAATGGTCCTTAGTGAATGCACACTGACCATATGAGGGAACACCGAGAATCTGACCAATCTCGGTGACAGACAAGATGATATTTTGGTGTCGAATCCAAAAATCAAGAAAGACGTTTCCGTCAAGATCAGTGTAGGTACGGACACGACTATAAAACTCGAGAATAAAACGAGGACAGACTTGATCGTTTATTTTGTATAAACAATCGAACTCGATAGAAGGGAAACAGACATGGATGTTGTCTGTCATGACATAAAGTGCATCGACTACACGCCCTTCGTGTATGTATCGATCTTGAACTTTGGCTGGATAAGCTTTTTGTTCAATGGGAATATTTGGGTCGTCAACAAGACGAGGGATGTAGTGATGAGTATCTTGGTAATCATTATGAGGCATTGTTACCAAAAAAAAATATTTTTGTATATGTTAATTGTTGCATTTTAATGATCCATTTTCTAGTGGTGTGTGTGCCTAGTGCAAACAATGGGAGGTGCGGAATTCGACTCTAAATGAAACCTATGGATTACCCAAACGTCCTAACTCACTTTTGCTCAATCAAATATGTCGAACAATACATATTAATTTGTACTTCGACCCATATTTGAGAGTTCGCGTATGCATGCAAAAACGTTTTTAATTTGCATCAACAATGCACGAAAAAGGTTCATATCCTAGACTTGTGAAGTTTTCAAAAAATGATCGAATTGGGGTGTTTGGCAAACGACTCATGTGACGCCAAAAAGGTTAAGTTTGAAAAGCTTCAATGTAAGTCGTTCCTAATCCAATTTTAATAATCCTAAACATGATTCCACAACAAGCAATCAATCATAATCCATTTTAGTGATTAAATTCGGACTAGGTTTTGCAAATAAATGGGTTTATGAAAAATCCTAGGTTTAGGGAATCATGTGAATGCTACATTGTCTAATCCTAGTCTTAATTTCCAAAAGTTTAACACTTCGAAAATCTCCAATTGATTTTATGCTCAAGAACAAACCCTAGACTCAAATTGAAAGAAATTAAGAATGATTTACTTACAATTAGTGTTGTTGTATTAGGATTTGTTGTTCCAATGGCCTCAGTCTTGATTGCAAGAGTTTAATTGAATAATGTGTTTGGGTTTGGTTTTGACAGCAAGAGAAATGGTTTTGGGTTTGTTTGAAAAGGCTGTGCAAAGAAAAAAGAAAGGGCGGTTTTTTCAGATGTACGGCACCAACGGTTCCACTAAACATTAGTGGAGCCGTGACTATTTAGTGGAGCCGTGTGTCTGATTGAGCCATTTTTCTTCTGTTTTGACTATTTGCTGATTAATCTTATTATTTAGCAAGACTTTTTGACACGAGGAAAAAGTTATACCTAATAAACTTTTTGACGAAAACATTAAGCGGGATGACAAGGAGTGACCTTAGTGTTTTTCAAGGAAATTGACTAAGTTGTCATTGGATAGGATTGACTTCTAAAATTTCCCGTGAAATAAATAGAAGTTATGAGTCGTGTTTTGGTGGATGACTATAATATTTCCCATGAAAATATAATTAGTCGGAGTACGAGACGCAAGGAAAAGACTTAATATTTCCGTGAAATATTTAAGAAGTCATGTGACGAGTAGAAAGGAATGACTTAGAATTTCTTAGAGAGATTTCTAAAGTCATGAGACGAGTGAAAAGATGACTTAAAGAGTCAGGGTCATTTGTAGAGAATGACTTCAATGTTTCCTGTGAAACTTTTGAAAGGTCATAGAGGGGATGAAAGGTTATAAGGTATAACGCGAAGGATGACTTTAATATTTCCATAGAAATATTGAAATACTCATGAGCGGGGTGAGAGGAATGACTTGAGAATTCATATGATGAGACGTTGAAAGATGACGTTTAATAATTTCCAGTGAAATATTCAAAATAGTCATAAGAGGGGATAAAGGTTATAAGGGATGACGCGAGGGATGACTTAATATTTCCATAGAAATATTGAAATAGCATGACGGATGAGGGAATGACTTGAGAAGTCATTGAAGAGACGTGGAAAATGACGTTAATTTTCCAGTGAAATATTTAAATAGTCATAAGAGGGGTGACAGAACGTATGGGTTAGAGAATTGACGATGTTGTCTTTTAAAAGATCTTTCAAAAGGAAAGATTTCTCTTTGACATTCTCGTGACGGAGGAGATGACGTATTCGATGAGCTTCGTTCATGAGCAAACTACAGGGTTCCCGGTCAAGTTAATGGCATCTGACTGCACTTCTTCATATCGGGTTGTCTCATCCATAGTGTTTGTTGTCATGCCTTTCTGGTGCTTACGTATCGGCTTCGGTCGTGGAGACAACAAGAGTATTTGTTTCTTGGGGAACCAAGAAGTTTGTTAATCAACCTATGAAGGAACAACATTACTCTCTTGTTTCAATCCAATTACTCTCTTTATCAGAGTTGGAAAGAAACATTTTTCTCACATTCCTTGAGAATCGTAATCTCAAGTGTGTATAACCTTTGATGTACGGATGATAATCCAAACATTTGATGTAAGGAGCTTGGGGGGAACTTACAAGTGGGCCAAAAGCCAAACACTATTCATG
>CP139506.1:386939693-387079343 GCA_021014915.2 Artemisia tridentata subsp. tridentata
AAGCTTATCGAATTAATTATAATCAAAACGTGTTTTGAATAACGAATAATATCAAACTTGTACTTATTATCGCTAAAAACTTATTTTAAGTAACACCGATAATAAAAACGAAAAGTATAGTTTCATTAAACCGTATTATCTAACTTTATGTTTTATTATAAAACATACCCTTTCTTAACGTACATTATTTTGGGATACCGGGTAAATGCCCAAAACTCAACAATCTATTTATCTTTTACTTAGTTGCTAATTGTTTCTTACGTGTTTATTTTGTATTGTACATGTATATATATTATACTTTGGTGTGTGTCTTCGAGTCTTGACATTCAAACCACCACACGAATGATGATACTAAACTTTTTACAAACATTGATACGAAACTTCCACGAAAACTAAAACGTATTATCTTTTGAAAACTCATACGCATTGAGTACTTTTCGCGTGTCATATTTTGAGACAAGCTTGTATTCATTAGGTTATGCCAATTCCGTATCGTTGTGCTATACTTCTTTGTACTGTTCTGCCATACTTATTGGCACCGTTGTGTTACTTACGTCACTACACTCTAAGGTGAGTTCATAGCCCCACTTTAACTCTTTAAATTATTTATAAACCCATTAGGGGAGATACATGCTATTTTAAAATTTGGACACAAGTACTTTGAACTATAGCATCATGAACCATTAATCATTTCCATGTGAGCACGAATATTGTGAATAGGCCTATTGGGATTGATGAATCCCGTTTGTGTTGTGTCGATTCAACCAAACCCACTATATTTGAGTATCTAGGTATAATGGCAAATTACCTACTTCTAGGGCTTTATTATCATCTATATGATACCCCACGTTAACGCTTTGAGTGTCATGAGCTTAGAGCAATAATAACTACTTTATCAATTGTCTCTTAAACTTAAAATCTTGTGATCCATTATTTAATTATAAACCTATGAATTTCACTCAATCTTTGTGTTGACTTTTTAGCATGTTTATCTCAGGTTTTTATTAGCTGGCATGTGAAGGCGCACGGATATTTTTGAAGACAATGCATAATTATCATTCGATAAAACTTTTAAACTTTTATGTTTATCATTTAAACTTGTGGGACCTCTTTGTTAAACTCTGATGTTTTACTTAATCGAATGATAAATTATTTCAAAACATCTCATTTAGAGTCATTTTCTGTAACTTGTACTGTGAGCTATCAAGTAATACCCCAGTGACACAATCTTCCGTTGCGATAATTTTGGAGGTGTTACAGAAATAAAACGTGTACCTCTTGTACTCGTTCATGTACGGGTCGATTTCATGATTGTTGTGTAGTACATACCATACTACTTTTTGCATTGTGTCTGGTTGAAGCCGAATTAATGATTGTCTACCATTCATTTTACAGAGTGATCGAAACACCTGAAATTGACTTGTTGGGCTTGGACCGTCCTCAATCCTTTCAGGACGATTAAATCTCGTCTCAACACACCGAAAACAATGCGAACATAAAGTTAATGCTTCATCAGCAATATAACCCTCCGCTATCGAACCTTCAGGCTTAGCTTTATTTCTGACATAATTTTTGAGCTTTTTCATGTATCTTTCAAATGTATACATCCACCTCATGTAAACAGGCCCGCCTTCAATAGCCTCTACGAGTAGATGAATAACCAAGCGAATCATAATGTCAAAAAAAACAGGAGGATATATTTGCTCGAAACTGCACAAAATATTGATCAGTTGTTCTTTAGCTTTTAACATGCCATCCACCATCAAAGTTCGAGCGCATATTTGTATGAAGAATGAACAAAGCTCTATTATTGGTGTTGCGGTGGTTTGGTCATTCAAGTAATTTTGAAGTCCAGCAGGAAGTAACCGCTGCATCATTATATGACAGTCATGAGCCTTCAAGCCTGTTATGTTGCTATCATTATCGGTCACTTTATGCTTGAAGTTAGATCCGAACCCATCAGGTAGTTTAACACCTTTGATGAATTGACAAAACAAATCATGATATTAGAATAAGTCGTCGAAATGAGTACGCGAATTGAATTGGAACAAATAAATTTTGAAATAAAACGCGTACCTTTGATGAATTGACAAAAAAGTTTTCTTTCTTCAATTGTGAAAGAGTACGTGGGATGAGGCTTAGAGCACTTCCCGTTTCCTTTGTTGACGAGCCACAACTCATCACGAATTTGCAAATTTTGCAAGTCTTGTCTTGCCTTGTTGGTGTCTTTTGATTTGTCATTCATTAACAAAGTACCTAACACACTCTCACACACATTTTTTTCGATATGCATGACATCTAAATTTTGTTTTAGTGTAAGAAAAGACCAATACTTTAGCTCGTAGAAAATAGATACTGTGGTCCAATTCAATTCGCGATCAAGATCACGTTTTTTCTTCACATCCCCAAAACTTTGATGTTTCCCTGGGATACGTTTAGGCAATCTCCTAAGTTGAGTCTAGATGACATCACTGGTAAATTTTCTAGGAGGTGGTCTATCATCGACCGGAGTATAGAATGCCCTTTTATTTTTCCGCCATTTATTGGTCGCGTTTAAGAATTTTCTGTGACCAACATAAGCAGTTTTGCTTAACACACGAATAGCTGGAGTGTCTATATTACATGTCGGACATGCCTTGTAACCTTGCCCACTCCACCCAGACAAACTACTTCGAGTGGGAAAGTCATTGATAGTCCATAAAAGCGCTGCTCTCATACAGAATTCAGTGCCAGTAACAACATCCATAGTCATGACTCTGTCTTTCCATAAAGTCTTTAGGTCTTCATTCAAAGGCCTCAAGTAAATATCTATGTCCTTCCTGGGTGATTTAGGGCCCGGAATTAACAACGTCAACATAAGAGAAGTCTCTCTCATACATATCTAGGGAGGTGTATTGTATGGTGTTAATATGACCGGCCACATCCTGTAAGACTGAATAAGGTTGCCTTACGGATTGAAACCATCAGCAGCTAACCCTAATCGGACGTTTCTTTTTTCATAAGAAAATTCTTTCGAGTACTTCATGTCAAATTTCTTCCATGCTTGACCATCAACCGGGTGTTGCATCTTACCGTTCTCCGTAGACTGCCCAGAAGCATGCCAAGTCATATGTTTTGCAGTGCGTTAAGACTTGTAAAAACATTGTAGTCTAGGAATGATAGGAAAGTAACGCAACAGCTTGTTAGGAACTTTCTTCCCCAGCATGTTCTTGTCTTTCCATCTACTAGCATCGCAGATGGGACAACTCTACAAATCTTCGTTACCCACCCCCCGATATAAAAAACAATCATTTACACAAGCATGTATGAATTCGTATCCTAACCCGATCATTTTATATGTCTTCTTTATTTCATAGTATGATGATGGGATTTTGTATCCTAGAACGGGCAGGAAACATTCATTTACACAATACTCCGTGAGCATGTTAGGTGACATGGAAAATCTTCATATGTAGTAGTGTTGTTGTTGTTGTTGATACATAATCTGGCGCGGACTGATTAGACGACTCTCCCTGGGCCGTTAGTCACCTTCTCGAGCCTTGAGTAGACCTGTATAACAAAGAGAACCCGTTAGGAGTGGACCCGAGGCCGTAGCCCGGGGATCCACCTCCGACGGTCAAGTTAGTATTGGTGCGATATAGGTTGATTAGGGTTATTATATCGTATAGCGTATCGTGTCTTAGGTTTAGAATAACCTGTCGTGTATATATAGGGCATGGATTAGGGTTTAGGCGTAGAGTGGGCCGCTGTTTGCCGGGCCTGGCCCACTTGTCGTGGGTCAGTCCAGACCATACGTCTACAAGCCCCCCAAGTTTAGTATGACATAGTGCGTGGCTATGTTATGCTAAACTTAAGTCCTGTTCGTGGCCGCGTAGGCCCAACCAAATATGACGGTGTGACCATAATGCGCAGCCCAAATGCAACAGTGCGCACTGGGTCTGTGGTGCAGTGCGTACTGACCATGTTGGCGCGAATTTGTAGGCGCGTCCTTGTAGGCGCGACCTTGATTGTGAGAGTTTCACAATAGTGAAGGTGAATTCCGTATGCTGCATCCTGGGTAAGGGCGTACCTTTTGTACCAGTAGCGGTGCAGCATGATGCGACAGAAGACGTACTTCTGTGGCAGAGGTGCGCGCTGTGCGCAGTGGTGCGAACATTACATCCGTCTTTACAACCAACAGAGGACGTCTCCCCTGCGGCAATAGGGTGCGAATATTTAAATCCGTTTTTGTACCCGCGCTGTGCGTGACAGAGGTGCGCGCTGTACGCGACAGAAATGCGCGCTGGCTTGCAATACCTCTTTCGTACGATCTGCTTCCAAATATACCTGCGTGATGCGAACTCACACAGTGCGTATCCTGGTAGCCCCCCAAGTTTGATGGTGCTACTCGTGTAGGAGCATTAAACTTAGTTATTCAAATCCTGAAAAATACTTAATGCAAATATTAGAAGTATATGCTGCACATCGCAACATATAAAAGGTAATGAAATAAAAAATTAGCGCGTAGCATATATATAGCACGTAGAATGTAAAATTAACACATAAGAGAAGTAGTAGTGCGAATTACACCTATCGTGAGGTTTTACAAACTACATAAAAGAAGTAGCACGTAGCTAATCTACGAACGCAGTACGCTCATGATCGTTTTCTTTTTTATTATAATAAAAACAATGGCGCGGATGGATGTACCATGACCGTGACTAGTAATTTCAATCGCACGTACAGACGCAGATGGATGTATCGTGACCGCATAGACTCTAACGTTTGTGTATGATCACAGATGACCACGGCTTTTGTCCAGTGCGCGCATGGCGATTGACTAGCATCGTGGTGCCTGTACGTGACAGTGCGCTTATGGCGCCAGTCTGCGAAGATCTCTATACGCACGGCCTAACGCGGGTAGATTTATCGTGACTGCGTTGTTCGCGGCTAAAAGATATAGTAGGTCCGATCGTGCGGACTTAGTGCGTTATAGGTAAAATCGTGTTCACCAAATTAAAACATTTACATAAAATCTTCTTAATATTTAAAAGATAATGCTACAAAAAATATTGGGATATCTTTTTAAATTTTAGACATTACCAATTTAACCAATCGTAGGCCTATGTGTGCGCACAGTAAAATATTGTTCGCACAGTAAATAGAAGATATTGAATTGTACGCATATTAATTCGTATTAAACAAAGTGATATAGAAAAAGTGACTTGTGCGCACAGTAATGGATATTATTATTCGAACAGTACAAGAGTTAATGCTATAAGCATCATGCATGTGGCACATGTACTGTAGGTAAAAGATTAAAATACCGGACTTGAACTCGATGGTTGCTTTCCGGTGATGTGAGATCACGAAACTTGTCGTGTCCCACGGATGGCGCCAATCTGTTGATACATAATCTGGCGCGGACTGATTAGACGACTCTCCCTGGGCCGTTAGTCGCCTTCTCGAGCCCGGAGTAGACCTGTATAACAAAGAGAACCCGTTAGGAGTGGACCCGAGGCCGTAGCCCCGGGATCCACCTCCGACGGTCAAGTTAGTATTGGTGCGATATAGGTTGATTAGGGTTATTATATCGTATAGCGTATCGTGTCTTAGGTTTAGAATAACCTGTCGTGTATATATAGGGCATGGATTAGGGTTTAGACGTAGAGTGGGCCGCTGTTTGCCGGGCCTGGCCTACTAGTCGTGGGTCAGTCCAGACCATACGTCTACAGTTGTTGTTGTTGTTGTTGTTGTTGTTGTAGTTGTTGTACTTTGTGTTATTGTTGTTATTTAATAAAATGTTGTTATTGTTGTGAAAACTTAAGTATTTCACGAGGCTTCTTTAACAGCCGTTGTGCACCTTCGTTAGCGGCGGTGATCTACCTATCTTTTGTTGACCAGGTTCTGAGTTAACCAAATTATGGTGTCCAAACACCCCTTTAAACAACAGGGTATTTCAAATATACAATTTTCCAACACTAAATTACATATGCATAAACATTGGAACTGAAGGAACAATATCACAATTAACAAACATGAAGGCAAACCTTTTATTTAAAACACGCAAGAGTTCTCAACCACATACATTTCATACAGACTCAAACGAAACATCTTGACAAGCAAACGAAACAACTCGACAAGCAAACGAAACAACTCGACAAGCAAACAAAACAACTCAAACGAAACAACTCGACAAGAAAACGAAACACACGACATAGACCATAACAAACATCGCCCATTAATTTTTTTGCTGCTACTTCCCACTTTGCTAGAACCTGCACCATCTTTTCCCTTCCTTGCCTTCCTTTGCTTGATGAAATGTTCAAACGTAGCTTCAAGATTTGTTATCCTATTTCTCAGGTCATCAAGTTTGGTTTCCAACGTGCTTTCTCCTCCAACATCATCAGCTTGAGCGTCCAACATCTCTCTGTAGTATGGCTTTTTCCTCAACCATTCCAGAATATTATCTCTCATCCACGGGCTAATGTTCTTATAAGAACCATATTCATCATAAATTTCATAGCTATATGTATTAAGAACTTCATTAAAGAGATACATCGACGATAAAACCTTTGACCACTCCTCTTCCGGCGTGTAACCAACCATTGTTATGTGTGTTTTGTGGGAATGGACGATTGGGTTATTCGTGTTTTGCCGAATTGAGGATGATCGGTTAGGTTGTATATAAGTAAAACTTGGCGGGATAAATTGCCGCCAACGCTTTTGGCGGGGACATGTCCCCGCGAAAAGCTATTGTCATTAGCAGAAACTTTTGGCGGGATAAAATAATTGCTAGGAGGGAAAACTGGATACTACTTTCGGCGGGGACATGTCCCCGCCAAAAGGTCAGGTATACAGTAGCACCCTTTTGGCGGGGACATGTCCCCGCTAAAAGATTTGGCAGAAAAAAACGCGGGAACAATTAACACGTTATAATTTTGGTCAAAATTTGTCCAATACTTTCGGCGGGGACATGTCCCCGCGAAAAGAAAGCGTTAAAAATTTAGTAAACGGTCAGCGACTTTGTGTGCCAGCTCAACACCGTTTTCGTTGTTTAGCGACTTTCGGCGGGGACATGGGCATCCCCGCCAAAAGCCTCCTCGCCCGTCCTACCGATTGTTGTAGTGACTTTGACTCATGAATAAATGTTAACCCTTTATCCGATAGTACCGTATATGGTTGACCACAAAGAATTCGGATCTCCGAAAATCGGGCGACCTTCAAGATACCTAAGAACACAAAACGAAACATCACATCAAATTTTTAAATAACCATTTATAACAAAGATTCGAGATACCCATATATATGAGGTTAAAGATCATTACTTTGTAATCTAAGAAACATTATTATGTATAAAAAGAAAGAAAAAAAAAATCATATTTAATCGCAAATTAAGACCGTTGCAACACCTCAACCATATTTCATCGCAAATATTCATGGAGTCAATAAATGTAATTAGCATAAACTCATAACATGTAAACCCCTAACTTAATGAAATTATAATTTTAAATCTCTAGTTTAAAAAAAAAAAAAAAAAAAAAAAAAAAAAAAAAAAAAAAAAAACCTTCAATTAACAAACACTTTCAACTAAATAAAAAAATCATAAGACTACCTCACAATATCCTTAGAAGCTGGTGGTAGGTGTCATTGGTAGGGATTTCGGTAGGCTAATATGTGAGGAGATGAAACACACATCCTCCTCATGTTTATTGCTTTTGATTAGATGACCAAGCTTCTGGAATTTGAGAGAGTGTGTTGTGTTTTTTATATTAGTGGGTGTTTTTGATTAGTCATGGACACGTTTTTTGTGTTAGTAGGTGTTTGTGATCAGTCATGCACACGTGTCTATAGGATTTATCTAAACTTCAAAACGACAACACCTAGGCTTAAAAACGACAACACATTGCCGAAAATGACGTATTGTGTCGTCCTCGCCATAAATGTATAACAGAGTAATTTGTTTTGAAAAATTACATCAAACCTATTTCTGCAAACTAATACTAGCCACCACAGACCATGCACCTCACTAGTCCCTACCATCAACCACCACAACCATTGTTCACCGCAGACCATTGGTGTCGAACACACAAAACGAAACCTATCACTGTCGAAACACAACAACCACTGAAAGCCTGTTTATCATAACATTCCTTCTAAATCTAGTTTTAGTTCATCAGATTCAAATTCAAAAAAAAAAAAAAAAAAAAAAAAAAAAAAAAGAATAGCAATTTTAATGTTCACCATTTAGCTTAGAACAAGTAATCCATAAACGTCTATCTCAAATGTCAAATTATTTAACTAATAAAAAAAATAAAAAAATAAATAAAATAAAAAAAAAGTGATCATATTTGGGTTTGAACTCGACAAATGTAACATTCTTTTAACATCCCCTCAATTCGACAAACATCGTGACATAAATATCATTTTCAACACAATCTTTACGGCCGAACAATGAAATTATTCACCTACTTCAACATCATCCTCTCAATCCGAAAACAACCGGAATAAATAGTTTTCAAATGTTTAATACTTGTATATATAGTATGCAAAGTTTAGTAACTTAGGTGAACATTTTCGCATACTTTGACAACATATTCGTAAATAAACACCCTTGCTTGATGACCTGGAAATGGTCAACCGGTTATCACGCGGTAGCTGCTTTTCGGAGTAACTTGAATGAGCGATTTTCAAACCTTAAATGACTTGGATGAACAATATATAAAGTTTAGTAACTTTAGTGAAATAAAATACTGTAACTTAACAATTTTGAAAACTTGATTACATAAGTTTATATATTAAACTTGTTAGGAAATTAAGCTATAGCAGTTAGTACGGTTGAAGATGAAAGTTAGTACTGCTGAAGAGTTTTGAAGACATAAGCAGTTAGTACTGTTGAATGAAGAAGTTTGTACTGTTTATGATTTCGTGTGAAGATAATTATAGAAAAGATTTAATGTATATCTTATAATGTTAGGTTGATAGTTATCTTGTAAAGGAATCCTTTGTCTATAAAAGGATTGCCTAGGTTAAAGTTTTGGTACGTTTGTTTTAGTATTGTTTAGTTAAGATTCAAGGTTGTAAACCCTAGTGATAGGAGATCACTCGTATTATTTATTAATAATATTGAATCGTTGAAGTTGAATTATATTGTGTTCATTGTTCATTCTTTTTTGATTCGTTAATACAAAACACAAACACAAACAAACAAATCTTCTAAGTGCTAGCTAGTAAATTCCACGTGCTAGACTAGACATCATTCAAAGTATTCATCTAACACAAGGAGTGTGTGTAGATCCGGTCAAGTGGTATCAGAGACAGGTTACTTATACTTTGGTTTAGAAGATCCAGACGAATTTGTTCAAGAAAAGATGTACATGGAGACAACAACAAGTCAGACTAATATTGCTGCTAAGCTTCCAATGCTTAAGCCCAATGAGTTCGATATGTGGCGATTAAGAATTGAGCAGTTCTTCCAAGTTCAAGATTATACTCTTTGGGAGATCATTGAAGAAGGAAACTCCTTTTCACCCGTATCAACAACAACTGTTGTTGAAGGTAGATCTGAGACTACATTGCAGACAAAGCCAACCACTACTGAAGAGAAGGCAAGGCACAAGAATGATGTTAAGGCTAGAAGTTTGCTTCTGATGACTATTCCCAATGACCAGTTGTTGAATTTTAGCAAGTTTAAGTGTGCTAGAACCCTTTTTGAAGCTATTGTTGCAAGATATGGTGGGAACGAAGCCACCAAGAAATCTCAGAAGACTCTTCTCAAGCAACAGTTTGAGAATTTTTCAGCAACATGCAACGAGTCACTAGATCATATGTTTAATAGACTTCAAAAACTAGTGAGTCAATTGGCTGTTCTAGGAATTGAGATGCCTCAGGAAGATCTCAACTCCAAATTTCTATGGAGTCTACCAGCTGAATGAGCTATGCATGTAGTTGTATGGAAAAACAAGCCTGATATAGATTCCATGAGCTTAATGGATCTCTATAGCAACTTCAAGATAGTTGAACATGATATTAAGAAGTCTGTGGATCAAGCTCAAGCTCAAGCTTAGGAAATTTGGCCTTTGTATCAACTCCCAGTACCTCAAGTCCAGATGAAGAAGTGAAAGTCGCTGGAGCAGTTGGTACTGCTAGTGCAAACCTTGGTACTGCTAGCACCTCAAGCAATACTAGTGGACTTTTGAATGAAGATACTTATTGTGCTTTCTTGACTACTCAGCACAATGGAAGTATGTTGACTCATTCAGATCTTCAAGAGATTGATGAAGATGATATTGAATAGATGGATATCAAGTGGCAGCTCTCTCTTCTCAGCTTGAGAGCTAGGAGATTCTTGAAAAAGACTGGCAAGAAGATTGTCATAAACAGCAATGATGTTGCAGGGTATGACAAGTCCAAGATTGAGTGTTTCAATTGCCACAAGAAAGGTCATTATTCAAGGGAGTGCAAATTGCCAAGCCAACAAGATGGAAAGAGCAGAGGATATGGAAACAAGTCAAGGGTTGTAGAGGTTACTGATTCAAGCTCAAAAGCCATGGTTGCCATTGATGGCTTAGGGTTTGACTGGAGCTACATTGCAGAGGAGGAAGCAGAAGCATCTACAGAGATTGCTCTCATGGCATTTTCAGACTCTAAGGTACAAGTTTCTAAATGTTCTAAATCTTGTGAAGCTTTAAAAGATCTAGAAACACTTAAGAAAAGATATGAGGATCAGAGAAAAGAGCTAATCGAAACTGCTTTTAACTTAGCAAATCATAAGAGGGCTTTAGCTGTGTTAGAAGAACAAATTGTTCATTATAAAAGTAATGAGTCAAAGTTTTCTGATGATATGATTATTGTTAAGAGAGACTTAATGTTTAGAGAGAATGAAATTACTGTGTTGAAACATGAGCTAGAACAGGTTAAGAAAGCAAAGGAGAACATTCAAATGACTGTTGACACACTAGAATTTGCAACTCAAGGTGTTAGTAAGATTGTTGAGTGTCAGATCCTAAATAAAGCTAAGTCAGGCCTAGGTTATAAGTCAGTTCCACCTCCCTATAGAGGAATTCCAACACCCCCAGGCATAGACTTAGAACACACAGGACTACCTGAATTTCAACTACCTGAGCTTACCTATGGTCCTCAACCTAAAAAGAGTGTAGTTGAAAAACCTGTGTATGAAAGTGCAAGTGATGCCTTATTTTCTAAGGAAAAGGTGTCCTCAGCTAAGGACTCAGATGCTCCAACCATTGAGGAATGAACTCCTGATGATGAGGATAATCAGGCTGCAGTTGAGCTTGTTATTGTTAAAGTGGAGGAACCAAAAGTTCCAAAGATGGTTAAACCTGAGACTGTTAGGCTTAGATCAAATGCCAAACCTTTTAGACCAACAGTCAGGTATGCAAAAATGTATAGAACCACAAACAAGCCAAGAGGTAACCAAAGGAATTGGAATGACCTCAAATCTCACAAATTAGGGGATGATTTTGTCTGCTATAGAAAAGCTTGTTACTCATGTGGTAGTTTTGACCATCTTGCAGCCTTTTGTGATAAATGGGTAAATAGGTATTCAAGTCCTAGGGTGAACACTGTTAGACCTCCCACTCACCCAACAAACACTAGAATGATACCTAGATCAGTTCTTTTAAGGTCTGGAACCAAAGCAGTTCAAACTGCTAAGCCAGCAGTTCAGACTGTCAGACCTATTAGACCTGTTAACCCAAGACCAACAGTTCAAGGTGCAAAACCAGTTTTAAACCAGCACCAAAAACTGTTCATAGACCCTTTCATCACAAAGCAGTTGTAACAAACCAAGTTTGGAAACCTGGTAATAACTACCAAGCCAGCAGTTCCAACTGCTAGCAGAGTAATTGGTATTGGTGTTAATAAAAACACTGCTAAAGGAAATATGGGAAATGGTGTGAATGCATCAACATGTTGGGTTTGGAGGCCCATCAAGCCCAATGGTGCTAAAATTGTTTTGAAAAGAATGAATTATGTTGATGCAAGAGGAAAGCCTAAGTCTGTCTTGGCTTGGGTTCCACAAGAAAATTAATTTTTCTTTTTGAGTGCAATGTTAGTCATATACTTTTATATTGTGAGATAAGTTCTTTGTGGCTTGTTTCTTTGTTTTTGAACTAACATTTGCAGGTTATGAATGAAAAGCATCATGGAATTAAATGCTATATGTTTTGGACTGTAATGGTGATTTGAAGCTGAGTGTGTGATCTTTGCACACAACAAATGGTAATTGGTTCACCATGTCTAACCCACATAAGAACCAACTAGTCCAGAGCAAACGGTATCTGGTAAAGACTAATCAAATCCGTTGATGGTTGAAAATTTAACAAAAATTGTATGGTTATCAGCTCACCATATCTAAGTGTGAAGAGTTGGCTAGTCCAAAGCAAACGGCTACTGGTAAAGACATATCAAATCCGTTGATAGCTGATAGTTTGCTAAAAACTATGTTTGAGCCATGGTATTTTTAAAATTCATTTCAATAAGTTCATACGGCTCAATAAAAAATTTCCAACAGTTGGTACGGTTAGTACAAAGTTAGTACGGCTCAACTAGCCATTGTAAAAATCTGTCAGTAATTAATTTTATAGCCGTTAGGGTAAAACCGTTATTCTTAAGGTATTTATAGGGATTTTTCTGAAAGATAATTATCTTTTTACCATAATTTCATTTATTCTCTTTCTAAAGATAATTTATCTCATACGCATATATCGCAAAACCCTAAACAGTACCTATAAACCCCAATAGACTACATAAAACCTCGATTCCAATTTAAACGATCATCGTATTGCTATAATCTTTCATTTTTCATCACTAAGAATGGCTGGATTGGAATTTGTTAAGCGTCATAATCAGGTTGCATTTCTTGAGAAAACAGAGGAGGGAGATGGGCCAAAGTTTTATGAGATTGTGGACTTTCTCAACCACTCTCACATAAGGTATGCTCTAACTGTTTCTCCTACTCTTTATGTCTCGCACATCACACAGTTCTGGTAGAATGCTACTGTCTTGACTAGTGAAGATGGAGACTTAGAAATTCATTCTGAAGTGGATGGTGTATCTTTTGTTGTTACCGAGTCTATAATTAGGAGACATCTTAAATTAAATGACTCACATGGTATTAACACTATGCACAACACTGAAATATTGGCAGAACTTACCAAAATGGGGTATGATACATCTGAACATAAATTAACTTTTCAAAAAGGATGTTTCTCACCTCAATGGAGATTTTTTATACATACCCTTTTACATTGTTTAAGTCCTAAAAAGACTGATTGGGAGCAGTTCAGTAGCAATATTGCTATTGCTCTCATTTGTTTGTCTACAAACAGGGTTTTTAACTTTTCAAAATTTATTTTTGAGGGTATGGAATCTAATGTTAAGAGCAAAACAAAGTTTCTAATGTATCCCAGGTTTGTTCAAACACTTTTGAATAAAAAGACATACCTGCTTACAAAACCAACTGAAAATTTTGCTACTCCTAGCCTTCAATCAAAGGTTTTTCAAAATATGGCTATGGCTAGTAGGCTTTTTCAAGGGGAACCAGTTCCATTGTTTCCTCAAATGCTTCAAACTGAGTTGGGTGAAGGTTCAGCAGTTCCAACTGATCCCCATCACACATCCACTCAAGTACTTGAAAGAACCCAACCATCTCAATTACGCATCACTTATAGGAGAAGGGAAACACCCAGAGTGATTCCTAGATCCTTTCCCCGTGATTCACCTCTCCTAGCAGGTCACACAGCTAGAAGTGATGAGGGTAGTTCTAACCAAAATGCATTGATGGAATTATGTACCAAGCTAGTTGCCAAAGTTGAAAGTTTGGAGACAGATCTTGCAAGCATCAAGGATGAGCTCAAGGCCCACAAGGAGAATTCGGCTAAAGTTTTTAACAGGTTATCTTTAAAGGTGAAAAGGCTGAAAGATCAACTCAAGCAGAAAAGGGCAAGAATGGTATTGGATGATGATTCTTCTAGTGATGACTCAGATGATTCAGATGATGCTGATGGTGGAAATTCTTCCAAACAGGGGAGGAAATTTGGTAAAGACAAGGATGGATCAAGTTCTCAGGGGAGGCATAATGAAGAGGAAGAAGAACAATTTGATATAGGTTCTGGTAATGCAGATATGGAAGAAGAAGAACTTGAAGCAGTTCAGACTGATACCCATGAAGCAGAAAAAGTTCAGACTGTTGAAGCAGTTTCAACTGCTGAGACAGAGCATCAAGCAGTTCCAACTAGTGACACTTCAGCTGAGCTAGTTTATGAAAGAAGAAGAGCTGACAAAGGTAAAAGAGCTATGACACAAGAGGAAGAGGAAGCAGCTCAAGAACTTGAAAGGCTCAAGACATTAAAACCAAAAACTCAAGCTCAGATAGATCATGATGCAGAAGTAGCAAGGCAAATGATAGAAGAAGAATTGGCTGATTGTTGGTCCACAAATTGTATATGGATCACTAAGTAGTCTTGAATACCTAGTAGATGGTTAGAATAAATCCGAACCAATCTAAGTGAGAAACCCTAAGTGATTGTTAATGTTAATGCGGAATCTTTAACAAGAACAATTAAGAACACAAGCAGGGATATCACTAACTTCGTATATTGATATTCACTATGATCAATTCGTACAACTCACACACGAACTAACAATCTTTAGGGATCCTTTTATAACACAAGGAAACCCTAGACGACACAGAAGATATACACAAATCTTCTATAAAGATACATACACGCATTGTATCTTTTCCTAACATAACTCTAACAAACTTTCCTATCTTCACGACCAGACTTAACTTTATAAGTCAACCAGACTTAAATGTGCTACCAGACTTAACTTTACATTACCAGACCTAATAACACAAACAGACCTAACTTAGTAAACTACCAGACCTAAGTTGTCTGCTCTTGATACGCATCATAATTCCCAACAATCCTCCCCTAACTTGATCTTCATGCTTTATGAACTTCAAGTTCTTCTGATTTGGTCTTCTGAGGATTGAATCTTGAACACTTTGAAATGTATTTAGGTCTTGTTCCTTTCCAGCAGCTTAAATCTTGATAAGCTCTTCTGATATGGTCTTTGCAGCAACATTGACTATATGTACATCAAGTCATATTAAGTTTCATATCTATTCTCATCACTTCCAGGTGTGTTAACACCTGTGAGAGGTGAATCATTGAAATTTAATGGATTTGATGTCTCTTTACCAATAGCCATTACTACTGGAGTAGCCAAATGTTTTAGTGTGTAAGACCATGGTACACTGATAACCATATGATTTTAAGCAAATCATCAGCTTATCAACGGATTTGTTAAGTCTTTACCAAAAGCCGTTTGCTTCTGGACTAGTCAATTCTTTGATGGAAAAGCACCTCATCATGGTGAATTGATTACCATTTATGGTTTTCCACAGCCTTTACCACAAGCCATAACCTTGTGGGCTAGCCAACTCTTCACTTATCTTAGATATGGTGAGTTGAATACCATATAATTTTTGGCAAATTGTCAGCCATAAACGGATTTGAGCAATCTTTACCTGTTAGCCGTTTGCTCAGGATTAGCCAGTCCTTATGTTGATGAGACAAGGTGGACTGATAACCTTTTGATGTGTTAGTGCAAAGCACCTCCACCAAGTGAGAAATTCCAATAGTCTCACTTAACAACTTGTGAAAATTCTTTCAAACACCCTTAGGCTACATCCTTCAAAGACTGCTTCTTAATCAAATCCAATAACATCTCATATCCTTCATCCTTTTTACTAGCATACAACTTTTTGCTCATCATTTCCTTGCAAACACTTGATGATAAAGGATATTCCACCTCTGCAAGCATATAAATATCAACATTCTTTAATGAAACACAATGTACCTTGCAGGTATGAAAATATCTCCAGCTGACAATGTTATGTTCCTCAGGAAGTTTCCACACTATATCAGACTCAGTTGGTGGCTCAAACATCACCTTCAAATTTCCCCAAAAGACTCTTTCAAATTCATCTTCAGGTGGATGATCTCCATATTTAATATTCACCAACTGATAAAGTTCTTGAAGATCCTCCCTATTCACATCAATTAAGATTCCAGCAAAATTCATATAAACAATGTTAGAATTATCTTCCCTTATTATTTGATATGCAGCCCTTCCACCAGTCATGATAAGTTGATACTTGACAACCTTAGTAGGTTCCTTAGTGCTTTCAATAGTCCCCATTGTGGCTCCTTCAGATGAAGGTTCCTCATCTAATTCCTCTTCAACAACTACTTTCTTGGATTTACTCTTCCTTTCCAAACCTTTTCTTCTTTGAAACACAATAGGCTTAATTACTTCATCTTGCACTTCTTCTGTTGACTTACCAGCTTCAGGTTGTGTATCAATCACTTTATCAGGTTCAATGACTAGTTCAGTCTCTTTAGCCTTTCTACCTTGAAAGCAATATTTCTGCACATCATCATAATCAGTAGCTTTGTAACCTTGATCTCTCTCAAATGCCTTGAGATATGCTACTTGAATTTCTTCATATGACTTCTTTTTCATCTGTTCCAAAGAAAGATGCATTTGATTTTTAAGATACATCTTCATATCATACTTCTTTTCTGCCATAGACATCTTCTTAGGAATCTTTGATTTCTTTTGAAGCTTGAACTTTTCCAAGAATCCACCCAATGTATCATCATTACTCCTTGCATTAATGAAGTCAGCTAACTGTTTGGCTCGTTCATCAGCAGTTAAACCTTCAATAGTTAGCAGCTCTTCATACTTTGCTCTCACTTCATCATCAACATTGAGCAGTTTTGTAAAATCATCAGATTCTTCAGCCAATTGTCTTGCATAGACTGCATCTAACATCTTTTATCTTTCTTCATCAGCAATATCTTGAGCCTTAATCCTCTCAATTTCAGCCTCAGATGCAAGTTCTTCTCTTGTTTTTCTTTTAGACTTCTTTGGCAATGAAGTTTCTTCATTACCAGAACTAAGTTCATTACCAGACTTTTCTTCACCAGACTTTTCATCAGATATAGTCCCAAACTTTTCAATCTCTTCCTCAGCAGACAAAATTAACCTTCTTTTCTTCCTATCTTGTTTAATTTTGCCCATTGATTGAGCCAAAGTCTCTGCAACTTCCAGTGTCTCTGGACTAATTGTGGTGACATTATCTTGAACAAGTGGTTCTTGAACTGGTGTTTGAAGAATATTTTCTTGTTCTTGCTCCAAATTCCTCCCCTGTTTGGAAGAATTTTCAGCTTCATCTTCCTCATCATCAAAAGAGACACCCTTTTTCTTCATTGCTACTCCCATTTTCTTTACTTTCTTCACCAAAGTCACATAAGCTTTTCTAAGTGCCTCATTAGTCTTTTCCAAAATGTCAATCTTCTTTTGTAATTGAGGAACAATGATAAGAATATTTTCCACAGTTATGGGAGCATGTTCCTCCTCCCTTTCAGGACTTGGAACATTTGGTTGTGGAGGTGAAGATGGTTGGATAGGTGTAGATGATCTTTCAACTGATGGTGAGGGACCTGGTTGAGGTGATGGAATTGGAGAAGACCTAGGTGTAGCAGACCTAGATGATGCTTGGTCTCGAGCTTCATCAGGGTTCACTTGTGCAGCTCCAGAAGTACCTGCATTGTTAGTACCAAGCATAGCAGCAAGCAAAGATTTGTCTGTCCCTTGAAAACTCCTTTTTAGATTTGCAAAAAGTTTGGAAGTAAAGGCCACACTGATGTAAGGCACTTTATCCCTAGTTTCAAAATTCAAGATTATTTGCAAAAATCTTGGATACATTAAAATTTTTGGGTTCTTAGCATTTTTCACCATTCCTTCAAAAATTAATTTTGAAAAGTTAAATTTCCTTCCAAATGATAAACAGACCAATGCAGAAGCAATTCTGCTTCCAAATTGATCCCATCCACCACTCTTGGGACTTAAGCTCTGAAGTAAATGATGTACTAAAAACCTCCACTGAGGTGAAAAATGACTTTTCCAAAAGGTAAAACTTCCATCTGTGGGGTACCCAATGCTATTCAAACCCTCCAAAATATCCTCACTAGACAAATCAAATTCTCCTAAAGCATCATCTAATTGGAGACTTCCCCTAATCGATGCTTCAGTAATGGTAAAACCATTTTTATCTATGATTGCCCTTAAACATGGTGTCCCATCATCAAGAGTCTCAGAGGTAACCGACCTCCAGAACTGCTTGACAAGGGACTGATAAATAGTAGGATTATGAGTTAATGAATAACAAATGTAAGAACCTTTTAGAAAATCCACAATCTGCTCGAAACCTGCACTTTGATCTGGCTTCTTCAAGAAACCAACTTGATTATGCTTGTCCACAAACTTGAGATTAGCCATGGATGAGTAAATGATTTAGGTCTGGTTGACAAGAGAGGTAGGGTTTTGAAAAATATTTGCGTAGAAACAGAGTTGTGAGAAATAAAGATGATTTAAATTTGGAAGCAAATAAAGAATAAAAGAAGATAAATAATATCAAATTTTAAGCTTATATACTTCATAAATATCTTGTTTTACCGAAAATAGTGCAACGGTAATATATTAGTAAAATCTTTATTTACTCTGACCAGATCTAACGGTCATAAAATTAACACTACCCGACCTAAAAAGTCAACCAGGCCGAATCATAAACTTACCCGACCTAACCAAGTGAGTGGACTTACACACTTATTATAGCGAATGCAAAGCTTTGCAACACCTCATTCCATTCTTTTCTGCAAGAATTAGTTGAAACAACAAGAAAGAGGAGACAATAACCAATTTTTGCAAGACACATGAGATACCAGATTTAACACTTAAGGTTACCTGATTTAAAAACATTTAAAACTTGTACATTTGCCTCCCCTTAAATGTACATTACCTCCCCTTAAGTGTAAATTCCCCCCTTTTTTTTTTTTTTTTTTTTTTTTTTTATTTTTTTATTTTTTTTATTTTTTATCACTAATAAATACTTAACCAAAATAAAAACGAAGGTCAACTTTCCAAAAACACAATTTATAACTCTTTCCCTGCAAGTATTAACTCATACACCAACCAAGCATTAAAAGACATTAAACCTTGATTTTCCCTATAAAACCACCCATAGTTTTATCACAAATACCATCACAAACCAGAATAAAACCTTATAAGCATAATGGATCCATCCAACTTAAAAACCATAGAGATTTCATCCGATTCCTGGGATCCAAATGACTCATCTTCTGATACATCCTCAGGAGGATGGGGTGGATACTTCCCACCAGGGTATTCATCAATCACAAGAAACAAGACATTGAGAGAAGCAACTCTGAAACAATGGCTAGCTGCTTATGACCTGTCTGAAAAGGAACCAGACAATGAAACACCAAAAACTTCAAGACCAACTCCTCCTTCTGATGTAGATGATAAAAGTGCCAAAGAAGAAGACCCCTCCAAGAATGATGAAGAGACCTTTCCTTCGAAGATTGTGCCTTCCCTGAGTAGTGGTTCTGTGCCACGTCCTCCACCAAGCAGCGTGATTCTTGCACTTCCATGCCCAAAAGCATGGAATCAGTTTGGTGGCAGAGGAGCCAAGAAGACCATTCCTGACTTCATGGGTAAAGGGAAGCAGAAAGTGTAGGTGGTGATGTTTAGCTGGTTTGGGATAAATCTTTTGTCTTATGAAGCTTTGTAATTTGCATCCTAGAATGCAATTTCTTGTTATTAAATAAAAAGCTCTTTGGTTCTGATGTTTTAATTTTCCACATATGACTAACTTGCAAATAGAAAAGAGCTAACAACTGCAAAACAAAGTTAAGTACAAAATACCAAACACACATACTATAGAAAGCAGAAAACAAAATAAGTACTGAAAATAAGAATAACCAAGAAGAATAGCAAGATAAAGAACAAACAAATATACAAACTATACAAAGTTAAGAAAGAAGATCAGTTTTTCTTAACAACCCAGGCCTGAGTGGGCTTGAGTCCTTCCTGTGGAGCAACATACTTATAGGTCTTGTATGAACTTGCTCTAGTGAAACCATGTTTGGACTTATAGGTAAATTCATTTTTAAATGGATTCCAAGTCCAGCAATCAGAGAAATTATCAGTAGAACCCCCATTTGTTTGTCTCCTTACAAGTGAATGAGCTTTGTAAAAATTATTTCTTTGAAAATTTGCATTCACCTGAGGTTTTTGAAAAGGTTGCTTGGGTCTTACAAAACCAGTGTTCACATTAGGTCTCACAGAGTTAATATAACCAGTATGCACTTTAGGCCTCATAAAGTTAACATTTTGCCTATTCACACTAAAGTTTTTGTAGCCAGACCCAAAATTTGGTCTACCAGAATTAACAAAAGAGTTAGGTCTGGTAGTGTTATTTAGTTGAACAGGTCTGGGGTCAAACTGGTTAGCATGGTTAACTCTACTAGCATTGTTCCAAACTGGTTTATTTGAACCATGAACTTTAGTAACATTCATTCTCTTTTGCTCAGCCTCTCTTTTCATTCTCTTTTCATGGAAGTCACAATCTCTTATTAAATGACTCAAACTTCCACACACAAAGAATCTTTTAGGAGCATAAGTGTAACTACTCCTACTTTCTCTGTGAACACTATTGCTTCTAGGTGACTCATTCAATTTAACAGATTCCCTAGGAGTTTTTATGTGATTGACACAACTAGGTTTAACTGTCTCAGCCTTTTGTTCAGTCACTAAAGGTTTAGTAACAACAGGTTCACACTTCTTAACAACCTTAGGTTCAGGATTCTCTTTTTCCTCATTGTTTGACTCAGGCTTAGAGTGATCAGAGGAACCATCAATAGATCCTTCAGAGTCATTAGATTGACAAGAAGAATATCTACTGGATTTGTCCTCTGAGGTAGTAGGTTCAGGCACTTGAGGACCTTTCTTACCATACACAAAGAGTGAATCATCCAACTCTTCTTTTTCAAGAGGAGTATAGTCATCACTCAAAGGTGGTGGTACTCCCTTAAAGTCACCAGTCTTAACAAACCTATTGTACAAAGGTTTATCAGCATAGTCCTCTTCTCTATTCTTAAATATAGCCCTATTCTCATTTTCCTCATATCCTAAGCCACATTTTTTATTTGACTTAATTTGAGAATCCCAACACTTAAACAGGTTATTATTTGAATTGTTCCATTGATCTACCCTTTTTCTCAGCTCATCCCTTTCCTTCTGAATTTTAAGCCCTAATTGTCTATACCTTTTAAGCTTCTCATCTTGTTCATATATCTTATTAGCTTGAAAGTATAGTTTTTCATTTAAAGCAGCATGTTGGTTTTGAAGGGTGACCTTTTGTGCTTCTAAAGTTTTTACAGCATTTTTATGTGCTAATAAATTTACTTCTAGATCACCTATTTGTTCTTGCTGCTCATCACACAAAGCCTTAACATGATTATATGAGTCAGTACATAATTTAGAGCATAATGATACCTCATTACCAATGGCCATGAGAGCATGATCAGACTCCTCATTTACTCTTGGATGCTCACCCCAATTGACTCCTCCAGCTTCCATTGTCAGCAGGCTCATCTGATTCTTTTCCATCTTCCCATCTTCAACTCTTTTCTCATCAGCAGACTTCTTCTCTGGACAATCTCTTGAAAAATGCCCATGCTTGTGACAGTTGTAGCATTCAACAGTCCTCTTTGTGTATCCCACTGGTGATTTGTTGTTGAAGTTGATAGTCCTCACCATATTGCTTCTGAAATCGTTTGACCCTTAAAGCAACCATGGCAATGTGCCATTTTATGTCCATCTCCTCAACTTCAGCATCATTAATCTGTTCAAGGTCTTCACTAATAAAGCTTTCATCTTCCGTTTGATTGGCAAAGAAAGAATGTATCACCTCATCAGTAAAACTTGAAGCAGACCTTTCACTTGAAGGAGTTTCGTAGTTACCAGACCTAACACCACCAGATCTAACCTTGTAAGTACTGCTTTTGTTTTGAGACACAAAAGCAACATTTGATGAACTGGTTGAACCCTGAGTGTTGTTACTGATGTCCCTTTCAAACATCCTGAGATTATTGTATAGGTCATCAGGTGTCATAGAATCTACTTCCTCCTTAATCCTCATCGCCACAGATACATTGCCCCATTCTGATGGTAAAGATCTAAGGAATTTGTGATTTGCATCCTCATTCAAGACTGCTGCACCATGAACTTCCAGTTGTGTTAACAGATGTTGAAATCTGTCATAGCCCTTCTCCAAACCTTCAGACTTTGAAACACTGAATGTTTCAAATTGCTGTTTAAGAACAGCCTTTTGCATCTTTTTGGAGTTAGCATTACCTCCAAATCGTTTCTTGATAGCTTCCCACATCTCCTTAGCATCAAGAATGCCATGAAACCTTTGTAAATGCTCCTTAGGAATAGCCATAAGAAGCAAGGTTCTAGCCTTCTTTTCCTTCTCCACAGCCCTAATCTCCTCAGCAGATACTGGTGGCATTATTCTGAGCTGCCCATCATTCCCTTGTGAAATTCTCTTCTTAGAATTTCCCTTTTGAATCACCTTCCATACATCGCTATCAATGTATTCCAGATAATGTTCCATCTCCATGGCCCATATATCATACTCTTCTCTCTTCAGTAATGGAAGTTTTATGTTTGAGATTGTGGTTGTGGAAGGGATGGGTTGTTGTTGTGATTGGGAGTTACTGGTATCGGTTTTTCCTTCATCTTCATGGTTTGATTTCTCATCCTCACTGTTATGGATTGAGAAAGTTTCAGTGAAAACAGGCTTATCGGATTCAGACATTTTGTAGGGTGATTTGAGTGAGAATTAGGTTTTTGAGATTTAGTGTTCTTCGAATTCAGAGTCTCTCCCTTGCTCTGATACCACTTGTTGGTCCACAAATTGTATATGGATCACTAAGTAGTCTTGAATACCTAGTAGATGGTTAGGATAAATCCGAACCAATCTAAGTGAGAAACCCTAAGTGATTGTTAATGCGGAATCTTTAACAAGAACAATTAAGAACACAAGCAGGGATATCACTAACTTCGTATATTGATATTCACTATAATGAATTCGTACAACTCACACACGAACTAACAATCTTTAGGGATCCTTTTATAACACAAGGAAACCCTAGACGACACAGAAGATATACACAAATCTTCTATAAAGATACATACACGCATTGTATCTTTTCCTAACATAACTCTAACAAACTTTCCTATCTTCACGACCAGACTTAACTTTATAAGTCAACCAGACTTAAATGTGCTACCAGACTTAACTTTACATTACCAGACCTAATAACACAAACAGACCTAACTTAGTAAACTACCAGACCTAAGTTGTCTGCTCTTGATACGCATCATAATTCCCAACACTGATGAAGAAGCTAAGAAAGCTCAGATTGCTCAAGATGAGGAATTAGCAAGGAAAATGGCTGCTGATGATGAAAAGAACATAGCTGGTTTCATGGATAGAACAAGAACTGAAGATTTTAATCAAGAAGAGTTTAATGAGCAACTTCAATACTTGTTAGATTCTGATTGTATTATAAAAGCTCATGATTTGATGATTCTTAATGATCAGGAGTTAAATGAAGAAGAAAAGTCAGAGGAGCTCAAAGAATTTATCTTGAAGACAAATAAAGAAGCTACTTGGAGTAACTTAATGCACAGAATCAGAGAAAGGCAAAAGTCAGGTTACAAGACCAAGTTACCTACCAGGAAGGAGAAACTCAATTTCATGAAGCACTATTTGAAGAATCAAGCTAATTACAAGATGAGTGACTTTGCTGGATGGACGGATGCTGAGATTGAAAGGAAATTCTTTGAAGCATATGCAAGGCTGAATACTCCAATTAAAGAGGACATGACAAGGAAAAAGAAAAAGACAACTAGAGGTTCTTGAATCTGATGCTGCAAAGAAACAAAAGTCTGAAGAAGAAGGGTTAACTAATGAGAAGATCAAGAGTATGATGATGATTGTTCTAGAATCTTCTTATATCAAACCTTTACAAGTAAAACATCCAATCATTGACTGGGAAGTGTTCACTGACGGAAGAATGAAAGGATGGAAGATAATCAGACTTGGAGATATTTCTGAAAGGTACAAGTTGTTTGAAGATTTACTTAGAGGATTTGACAGAGAAGATCTTAATCAACTATGGAATTTAGTAAAAGAGAGATTCAGAGATAAAGATCCTATTGAAGACAAAGACAAAGAATTATGGGTTCAGTTGAAGAGAATCTATGAACCTGATAGTGGAGAGTCAATGTGGAGATTTGAATCACAAGTTAAAGATGTGTATTGGTATTTGTTTGAATCGTGTGGAGTACATAGAGTTTCTACTCCAGATGGGATAGAAATCTATATGTTGGTGGAAAAAGACTATCCACTCAGATCATTTGTGTTAACGGCTATGGTACAAGGAAGACTCAAGGTTGAAGAAAACTCTGAGATGGCAGACTTGTTAGTTACAAAGATTTTCAACCTTGCAGAGCGAAGAAAACTCAAAGACTAAAGTGACTGATGTGATAGATGTTTGAAAGAATTTTCCACATTAAGAAGAAGAAGCTTAATTTGAAGAAACTTAGTGATTTGGATAGAAATCATAAGTTTAGGGGAGGATTGTTAGGAAATTAAGCTATAGCAGTTAGTACGGTTGAAGATGAAAGTTAGTACTGCTGAAGAGTTTTGAAGACATAAGCAGTTAGTACTGTTGAATGAAGAAGTTTGTACTGTTTATGATTTCGTGTGAAGATAATTATAGAAAAGATTTAATGTATATCTTATAATGTTAGGTTGATAGTTATCTTGTAAAAGAATCCTTAGTCTATAAAAGGATTGCCTAGGTTAAAGTTTTGGTACGTTTGTTTTAGTATTGTTTAGTTAAGATTCAAGGTTGTAAACCCTAGTGATAGGAGATCACTCGTATTATTTATTAATAATATTGAATCGTTGAAGTTGAATTATATTGTGTTCATTGTTCATTCTTTGTTGATTCGTTAATACAAAACACAAACACAAACAAACAAATATTCTAAGTGCTAGCTAGTAAATTCCGCGTGCTAGACTAGACATCATTCAAAGTATTCATCTAACACAAGGAGGTGTGTAGATCCGGTCAAACCTCTTATAAAATATGAGATGTTTGAGATTTCTTAATTAGTTGATACTTTAATAGGCCTATTTTATGTTTTTCTAGATATCTTTTATGGTTATTGATAAACCTATTTGGCATATATGATTATTCCATTCAAATAGAGTGTTCCCTTTCCATTCACAATTATGATGACCACTAAATGATTCAACAAAAGGAGACATTCTTTCTCAATCACACTTTTGTACAAATTCAAACATCTACCTTTGAAAGATTAGACACGATTTAAATGACATTCAAAAGATGGGTAGGGATATATTGACCCTCCCTAAAAGTGATATTCTAACCCTCCCAAAATGGGTAGGCGTACCTTATTTGTCCCTTTTTTTTTGTCCTTTTGTCTTTTTTTTTTTTTTTTTTTTTTTTTTTTTTTTTTGTAATGTATTTTATTTTGTTTAATGTATTTTGTGTAATGTTTTTTTTTTTGTGTTTATTTGTTACGTTTATATAATTAACGTCTAATGTGTTTTTATTTAATTAACAACAACAACAATAGCACGTTAAACATTACCACATTAAACAACTACAACAACTGTTATTATTCAATTAAACAACAACATTAACACATTATTTAAAAATAACAACATCTACTACATATGAAAATTATTCATTTCATTTAAAAGATCATGAAGCTTTGCACCCGACTGACAAGCGTGATCCTCAAGATTCCTTGCCAATTCTAACTCCATCTCCAACATCTTTATTCTTGTCATCAACAGCTTGTTTTGACACAATAACGTCTTGTTTCTTGCTTCAAGCTGGTCAATCTTATTAGCTTTAGCAACGCAGTCTGAGCACTGCGTTGAAGAAGAGGCTTGACTAAAGTGCTTCTTTTGAAACTCATCCTTCCACATAAAGTACCCACACCCATAGTCCTTTGTTCCTGGCTGTTACATGTTAAGAAAATAATAAGAAATGTATTATTAGCAAACAAATAATTTACATAACTAAGCAAGCGTATGATTACTTACCACAGAAAGAGGACATGCGTAATACGGTTGACCATAACTAGTTTCTTTACGGGATATCCTCTCTATAATGAATCCGTTCTGACAGCGACACATGTAAGGATTATTTTGTTTCACCTGGACAAAGAATTAATTTAAATAATACAAACAGTTATTTACAACATAAATCAGTAATGTATTGTTAATTTAAATAATACAAACAGTTATTTACAACATAAATCAGTAATCATTTACAATGTTTTGTCTGTATAATAATTTACAACATAAATCAGTAATCATTTACAATGTTTTGTCTGTATAATAATTTACAACATCAATCGATTGTGATATAAAGCTTCCCATTCGGATGCATCTTGTTCTCTCAACCTCCTCCAATGTGGGTGGTTATGCGGAAGTGGAGAATCTCTGTCTAGCGTCAGACAAATGTAGTGAGCACAGGAGCCCTCCCCCACACGGGAAATCACAAGGGGGTCAGTTCCTTGTGATAAGTTTGGACTCGAAAAAAGCGGACAACACGTATTCCATCCCCGCTAGGATATAAATACAACAGGTCGGTTAAAGTGTGAAGCAATAACCAGCCCCGTGTTTGGCATAATCATCCAGTGATCTAAAGGTGCACCGCCATCGAACCAGTTTACTGACCAGCAAAGTCGGTTAAAGTCATTTTCCGTCCACATACGTATGTAAACTAATCTATTACTGTCTAACTCTTGCAATAGCCTATGTCTAACTTCGGGCCACCTATTTTCGTCCTGAGCAATACCGTGGGCAACGCACCGAAACCCACAATTTCCATCACCCTCAACATTATGTATACTTATTACGTGTGGACGGAAAATCTCTGGAATAAGAATCTTATCGATCGAACTCAACAACGTGTCTAAGTTGGACTGTGTGTTGCCCAAATATAATTTCAACAACGCGTGTTGACTCTCAACTCTGCACGTTGTTGTCTGGCCAAAGCTGCGATATTGATCGGTAAGAAAACAGATAAAGTTGTCTGAGTAATCTCGCAGCCAGTTATTCAAATACCGAGCAATATCTGAAAAATAACAATGAATTAATAAAAGGTCATTCGGGTGCTTATTTATTAAATAATAAAAACAATGAATTAATAATTAAGTACCCGCATGGTTGACCAATAGTTCTTGTAGGTGTTCATAATATTGCTCGAACATGCGGCGTGTCAGAGATTTAACCATCCACTCCCATGTCCATTTAATGGACTCATACTCCTCTAATGAACCGCATCTATTTCTGCAATACTGAAGAATATTTTGTGAAATGTGTCATCGACAGAGTAATCTGTTAGCGTTCGGAAATTCTGCTCTACATGCCCCAATCAACGCTAAATCTCTGTCAGTGACGATGACACGCGGGTAATATCTTTCGTCTATCACATCCGTCACACGTTGCAATACCCATTAAAAATTAGACCCTTTTTCACTGTTTAAAAAGCTATACGCCATTGAAAATGTTTTATTTGTTGAAGTTAGTCCGATAATTTCCAAAAATGGCAATTTAAACAGCGTGGTATTGTATGTGGAGTCCATCAGCATGATTTCAGGAAATGTACACCATTAAATGACATTCAAAAGATATATCTTAACTTAGGATTCTTTTTGATACATGAGTTTGCTAGATTAATGGTACGTGGAAACTATTTTTATATTGGATCATTTACTTCTAGTCAACTAAAAGCTTGTGCTAAACATGTCAATTTAAAATTCGTGAAATCATATTTAACACATTGTGAGTTTGGTTCAATAGATCAAAAAAAAAATTAAAGGTCAAATAAATCATTATCAAACATTCATTTTTTTTATCAAAACAATAAAATAAACTTTCAACTTCATTTTTAAAAACTAAATATCTCACACACCATTTATCGTTAGACGAAATTAATCATACCATCACGACAAGCATAAAATTACCTTTAATTTTTTTCCCCTAACTTAATGAAATTATAATTTTAAATCTCTAATTAAAAAATAAATAAATTAATTAATTAATTAATTAAAAAAAATGAAAAAAAAAATAAAAATAAACACAAACATACCAAAAACCTTCAATTAACAAACACTTTCAACCAAATAAAAAAAAAAAAATCATAAGAATACCTCACAATATCCTTAGAAGCTGGTGGTAGGTGTCATTGGTAGGGGTTTCGGTAGGCTGATATGTGAGGAGAGAAAACACACATCCTCCTCATGTTTATTGCTTTTGATTAGATGACCAAGCTTCTTGAATTTGAGAGAGTGTGTTGTGTTTTTTATGTTAGTGGGTGTTTTTTGATTAGTCATGGACACGTTTTTTGTGTTAGTAGGTGTTTGTGATCAGTCATGCACACGTGTCTATAGGATTTATCTAAACTTCAAAACGACAACACCTAGGCTTAAAAACGACAACACATTGCCGAAAACGGCGTATTGTGTCGTCCTCACCATAAATGTATAATAGAGTAATTTGTTTTGAAAAATTACATCAAACCTTTTTCTGCAAACGAATACTGGCCACCACAGACCATGCACCTCCCTAGTCCCTACCATCAACCACCACAACCATTGTTCACCACAAACCATTGGTGTCGAACACACAAAACGAAACCTATCACAATCAAAACACAACAACCACCGAAAGCCTGTTTATCATAACATTCCATGTTTCTAAATCTAGTTTTAGTTCATCAAATTCAAATTCAAATTCAAATTCAAAAAAAAAAAAAAAAAACAATAGCAATTTTAATGTTCACCATTTAGCTTAGAACAAGTAATCCATAAACCTCTATCTCAAATGTCAAATTATTTAACTCATTAAAGGAAAATAAAAAAGAAAAAAAAGAAATGATCATATTTGGGTTCGAACTCGACAAATGTAACATTCTTTTAACATCCCCTCAATTCGACAAACATCATGACATAAATATCATTTTCAACACAATCTTTACGGCCGAACAATAAAATTATTCACCAACTTCAACATCATCCTCTCAATCCGAAAACAACCGGAATAAATAGTTTTCAAATGTTTAATACTTGTATATATAGTATGCAAAGTTTAGTAACTTAGGTGAAAATTTTCGCATACTTTGGCAACATATTCGTAAATAAACACCCTTGTTTGATGACCTGGAAATGGTCAACCGGTTATCACGTGGTAGCTGCTTTTCGGAGTAACTTGAATGAGCTATTTTCAAACGTTAAATGACTTGGATGAACAATACGCAAAGTTTAGTAACTTTAGTGAAATAAAATACTATAGCTTAACAATTTTGAAAACTTGATTACATAACTTTATATAATAACCTCTTATAAAATATACGAGATGTTTGAGATTTCTTAATTAGTTGAAACTTTGATAGGCCTATTTTATGTTTTTCTAGATATCTTTTATGGTTATTGATAAACCTATTTGGCATATATGATTATTCCATTCAAATAGAGTGTTCCCTTTCCATTCACAGTTATGATGACCACTAAATGATTCAACAAAAGGAGACATTCTTTCTCAATCACACTTTTGTACAAATTCAAACATCTACCTTTGAAAGATTAGACACGATTTAAATGACATTCAAAAGATGGGTAGGGATATATTGACCCTCCCTAAAAGTGATATTCTAACCCTCCCTAAAAGGGTAGGCGTACCTTTTTTGTTCCCTTTTTTTTGTCCTTATGTCTTTTTTTTTTTTTTTTTTTTTTTTTTTTTTTTTTTTTAATGTATTTTATTTTGTTTAATGTATTTTGTGTAATGTTTTTTTTTTGTGTTTATTTGTTACGTTTATATAATTAACGTATAATGTGTTTTTATTTAATTAACAACAACAACAATAGCACGTTAAACATTACCACATTAAACAACTACAACAACTGTTATTATTCAATTAAACAACAACATTAACACATTATTTAAAAATAACAACATCTGCTACATATGAAGATTATTCATTTCATTAAAAAGATCATGAAGCCTTGCACCCGACTGACAAGCGTGATCCTCAAGATTCCTTGCCAATCCTAACTCCATCTCCAACGTCTTTATTCTTGTCATCAACAGCTTGTTTTGACACAATAACGTCTTGTTTCTTGCTTCAAGCTGGTCAATCTTATTAGCTTTAGCAACGCAGTCTGAGCACTGCGTTGAAGAAGAGGCTTGACTAAAGCGCTTCTTTTGAAACTCATCCTTCCACATAAAGTACCCACACCCATAGTCCTTTGTTCCTGGCTGTTACATGTTAAGAAAATATTAAGAAATGTATTATTAGCAAACAAATAATTTACATAACTAAGCAAGCGTATGATTACTTACCACTGAAAGAGGACATGCGTAATACGGTTGACCATAACTAGCTTCTTTACGGTATATCCTCTCTATAATGAATCCGTTCTGACAGCGACACATGTAAGGATTATTTTGTTTAACCTGGACAAAGAATTAATTTAAATAATACAAACAGTTATTTACAACATAAATCAGTAATGTATTGTTAATTTAAATAATACAAACCGTTATTTACAACATAAATCAGTAATCATTTACAATGTTTTGTCTGTATAATAATTTACAACATAAATCAGTAATCATTTACAATGTTTTGTCTGTATAATAATTTACAACATCAATCGATTGTGATATAAAGCTTCCCATTCGGATGCATCTTGTTCTCTGAACCTCCTCCATTGTGGGTGGTTATGCGGAAGTGGAGAATCTCTGTCTAGCGTCAGACAAATCTAGTGAGCACAGGAGCCCTCCCCCACACGGGCAATCACAAGGGGGTCAGTTCCTTGTGATAAGTTTGGACTCGAAAAAAGCGGAAAACACGTATTCCAACCCCGCTGGGATATAAATACAACAGGTCGGTTAAAGTGTGAAGCAATAACCAGCCCCGTGTTTGGCATAATCATCCAGTGATCTAAAGGTGCACCGCCATCGAACCAGTTTACTGACCAGCAAAGTCGGTTAAAGTCATTTTCCGTCCACATACGTATGTAAACTAATCTATTACTGTCTAACTCTTGCAATAGCCTATGTCTAACTTCGGGCCACCTATTTTCGTCTTGAGCAATATCGTGGGCAACGCACCGAAACCCACAATTTCCATCACCCTCAACATTATGTATACTTATTACGTGTGGATGGAAAATCTCTGGAATATGCTCAATAAAATAGTCGCTAACACTATCTCCAACGTAATCCCTGTGTCTTATACTTTGTCTAACTCTAGGACCCATGTAAGAACTATGTCTTGCAGGTTCTTTGCGCAAGTTCGGGACTTTTGTAGATCTTGAATTTGTGCTTCTTCGGTGATCTACGGTTGGTACTTCATTTAAGTCCGGGATTTCATTCAAGTCCGGGACTTTTGTAGCCTTGGAATTTTTGTCCTTTGCGCTCGGACGTCCACGTGTACTTTTCTGAACAGCAGGTTGACGTGTGTCAACAAATTCAGGTTTGTATATCCATCTCAACTTGTTTATCATATTTTTCCTGACTAACGACGTCGCTTTAGTAAAAAAAATTCTTGAATTCTCGCATGTCATTTTCAAAAGAAAGATCATCTTCAGATTCAGGAGAAGGACCATCTTCAGGCGGTGGCCTATTGATAATAGGCCACGGAACAGATAGGGTTTTCCAAAAAATATCAATTGCATCCAAGGGAATGGGCCGTTCTGCATTCATTAAAAGTGACTTATATAAATTATTGATATTAATGGGGAAAAATAACTTGATAGTCATAAATTTATTAAACTTACCATGAATTGCATAGTAACACATTTCGTGAAAGCATGGTAGTCCATAAACTGACCGCAACTGATGGCTACAATCTTCTGCGGCGATCGACAGGTGGAGTTCTTTGAACATGAGTTTGAAAGCATATTTGGAAACTTTATACCACAATTCTGCAAATTGTGGTATATTACAATTATTTATTTTCTCGTTTATGCTTCTATTAAAAGAATCTTTTATCGCAGTTTCTTGCGAAATAAGAATCTTATCGGTCGAACTCAACAACGTGTCTAAGTTGGACTATGTGCTGCCCAAATATAATTTCAACAACGCGTGTTGACTCTCAACTCTGCACGTTGTTGTCTGGCCAAAGCTGCGATATTGATCGGTAAGAAAACAGATAAAGTTGTTTGAGTAATCTTGCAACCAGTTATTCAGATACCGAGCAATATCTGAAAATAAAGAATGAATTAATAAAAGGTCATTCGGGTGCTTATTTATTAAATAATAAAAACAATGAATTAATAATTAAGTACCCGCATGGTTGACCAATAGTTCTTGCAGGTGTTCTTAATATTGCTCGAACAAGCGGCGTGTCGGAGATTTAACCATCCACTCCCATGTCCATTTAATGGACTCATACTCCTCTAACGAACCGCATCTATTTCTGCAATACTGAAGAATATTTTGTGAAATGTGTCATCGACAGAGTAATCTGTTAGCGTTCGGAAATTCTGCTCTACATGCCCCAATCAACGCTAAATATCTGTCAGTGACGATGACACGCGGGTAATATCTTTCGTCTATCACATCCTTCACACGTTGCAATACCCATTGAAAATTAGACCCTTTTTCACTGTTTAAAAAGCTATACGCCATCGAAAATGTTTTATTTGTTGAAGTTAGTCCGATAATTTCCAAAAATGGCAATTTAAACAGCGTGGTATTGTATGTGGAGTCCATCAGTATGATTTCAGGGAATGTACACCATTAAATGACATTCAAAAGATATATCTTAACTTAGGATTCTTTTTGATACATGAGTTTGCTAGATTAATGGTACGAGGAAACTATTTTTATATTGGATCATTTACTTCTAGTCAAATAAAAGCTTGTGCTAAACATGTCAATTTAAAATTCGTGATATCATATTTAACACATTGTGAGTTTGGTTCAATAGATCAAAAAAAATTAAAGGTCAAATAAATCATTATCATAACATTCATTTTTTTATCAAAACAATAAAATAAACTTTCAACTTCATTTTTAAAAACTAAATATCTCACAAACCATTGATCGTTAGACGAAATTAATCATACCATCACGACAAGCATGAAATTACCTTTAATTTTTTTCCCCTAACTTAATGAAATTATAATTTTAAATCTCTAATTAATAAATAAATAAATAATTAAAAAAAATGAAAAAAACATAAAAATAAACACAAACATACCAAAAACCTTCAATTAACAAACACTTTCAACCAAATAAAAAAAAAATCATAAGAATACCTCACAATATCCTTAGAAGCTGGTGATAGGTGTCATTGGTAGGGGTTTCGGTAGGCTGATATGTGAGGAGAGAAAACACACATCCTCCTCATGTTTATTGCTTTTGATTAGATGACCAAGCTTCTGGAATTTGAGATAGTGTGTTGTGTTTTTTATGTTAGTGGTGTTTTTGATTAGTCATGGACACGTTTTTTGTGTTAGTAGGTGTTTGTGATCAGTCATGCACACGTGTCTATAGGATTTACCTAAACTTCAAAACGACAACACCTAGGCTTAAAAACGACAACACATTGCCGAAAACGGCGTATTGTGTCGTCCTCACCATAAATGTATAATAGAGTAATTTGTTTTGAAAAATTACATCAAACCTTTTTCTGCAAACGAATACTGGCCACCACAGACCATGCACCTCCCTAGTCCCTACCATCAACCACCACAACCATTGTTCACCGCAAACCATTGGTGTCGAACACACAAAACGAAACCTATCACTATCGAAACACAACAACCACCGAAAGCCTGTTTATCATAACATTCCATGTTTCTAAATCTGGTTTTAGTTCATCAAATTCAAATTCAAATTCAAATTCCAAAAAAAAAAAAAAAAAAAAAAAAAAAAAAAAAAAAAAGGCAATAGCAATTTTAATGTTCACCATTTAGCTTAGAACAAGTAATCCATAAACCTCTATCTCAAATGTCAAATTATTTAACTCATTAAAGGAAGATAAAAAAGAAAAAAAGAAATGATCATATTTGGGTTCGAACTCGACAAATGTAACATTCTTTTAACATCCCCTCAATTCGACAAACATCGCGACATAAATATCATTTTCAACACAATCTTTACGGCCGAACAATGAAATTATTCACCAACTTCAACATCATCCTCTCAATCCGAAAACAACCGGAATAAATAGTTTTCAAATGTTTAATACTTGTATATATAGTATGCAAAGTGTAGTAACTTAGGTGAACATTTTCACATACTTTGGCAACATATTCGTAAATAAACACCCTTGTTTGATGACCTGGAAATGGTCAACCGGTTATCACGCGGTAGCTGCTTTTCGGAGTAACTTGAATGAGCGATTTTCAAACGTTAAATGACTTGGATGAACAATACGCAAAGTTTAGTAACTTTAGTGAAATAAATTACTATAGCTTAACAATTTTGAAAACTTGATTACATAACTTTATATATTAACCTCTTATAAAATATATGAGATGTTTGAGATTTCTTAATTAGTTGATACTTTGATAGGCTTATTTTATGTTTTTCTAGATATCTTTTATGGTTATTGATAAACCTATTTGGCATATATGATTATTCCATTCAAATAGAGTGTTCCCTTTCCATTCACAGTTATGATGACCACTAAATGATTCAACAAATGGAGACTCAGGCTTTAATTTACCCACACAAAAAAAATACTTGAAGGAAAACACATAAAATTATGGATGAACTTGTCGTAGCTGCAGACATTCTTTGTCAATCACACTTTTGTACAAATTCAAACATCTACCCTTATTATCAATTATTAAAAAAAAAATATTATTCATTTCAAATTTTCACTGTTGTCACTTAGGTTTTGCATCATTTGACTATCAACTATTTGAGATATATAAGTTGTCATTAGTTGACTACAATACCTTTAGTTATCAATTACTGTAATAAATTACTCCGTAGTATTTATTTCAAATTTCCACATTTGTCCTTTTAGTTTTGCATCATTTAACCATTAGCTATTTGAGTTATATAAGTTGTCATTCTTTGACTATAGAATATTAATTTAGAGGGGGTTTTTTTTTTTTTTTTTTTTTTTGACAATGATTTCCGACCTTTTAACCGATTAATCCAAAGGGTTTGAACCCACAGCCACACAAACTCAAACCAGGTAAAACCCTCTATTTTCAAGAGGTTGGCGTTACCTGGTTTGAGTCTGTATCGCGGTAGGTTCAAATCTCGTGAATTAATCGAACAAAACGTCAGAAATCATATAATTCCGTTACTACTCAGCAAAAATATATGTTACATCGAAGTGATATCTTAAAAAGAATTTATTGATATGCCATTAGTTTGTATATCAATAAGTTAATACATAAATCTTGTAGGAAAATAAGTTATCTCGACTAACTATATTCTAAAAGAAAAATGATTATTCTAAAAAGTTACTATATATCAGGTTCGTGAAATTATTTTAAGAGATTTATACAATCTGTTGATATAAATAATGCATAAACACGTTATTAATATTTTTCGATATCTCTACGTTTTGATAATCACAAAATGTAAAATCATTAATCGGAAAATTATGACGTAAACAAGTATTAAGCTGTAAATATCTATTTCTATAACTCAAATCACTTAAGGTATGAATGAACTAATGTTTAATGCATTATATGATCAAAGAAACATTTTCTTGATAACTAGATTTTTTATAAAACATCAAAAACATTTTATATATTTTTGAAAAACATTTTTGGTATTAAATAAAAATGTTTAATCTTTTATAAAAATATGAATTCAAATTTTTAACCAAAATCAGTTAAAATGTTTTAGAAAAACCTTCCTCACAAAAGGACAAATCTGGGCAACGGACACCTTGGGCGGCCCCCTTAAAATTAAGGGGACCGCCCCCCTATTTAAGCGGGCCGGCCACGCTCCAGTAGGTCTCCAGATGTCCAGTTTTTCTCCTATAAATACCAGCCTTCTCCTGGATTTTTACTTACCTTTTGCACCCCAAACTTTCTGATTTAAATCTTGTAAATACTTTCTAAAAATCCTTTGATCATATAATCTTAAGCTTTGGTTTCTAAGTGATCCAAGCTTCCTTCATTCAAGTGCAAAAGAAGAATACTTCTATCAATCAAGATTAGAAGTATTACAACTTAGTATCATCTTGTTACTTAAGTTGTTAGTTTAACAAAGTTTGTAAATCATTCATTCATTTGTGTGTAAGGTGTGTATAGTAGATTAGTGTTGTATGTAAGTAGTGAAGAAGTTGTATAAGTAGTTGTGGTATAGAAGTTGTGAAGACATAGTATAGAAGTTGTGTTGTGAAGTTGTGAGATTGGTTCTAGCTACAATTAGAACTCGACATTTAGCTTTGTGTCGTTAAACCCGTGTAAGCCAAAGTTGTGTACGGTTTTCTCCGCCATAAGGGAGCTTATTGAAGTTGTGAAGAAAACTCTCGAGCTCGGTGCTCGGGGAGTGGAGTAGGGCAAGGAAGGTGTCCTTGTAGCCGAACTACAATAAATCTCTCGTGTCTCGGTTAGATCTTTCCATACCTTATTTATTTCTTTACTTGCATCGTCATTACTTTCATACACATAGGCTTATATAATTGCTAGTATTAATTAGAGGTCGACTTCACATAAAGATCAATTTGAAAATCCATTCAAGAAACCATAACTTTTACAATCAATTTAAAAGAGTACATATATAACTAATAATAAGATTTAAGTGTTATTTTTCATAACTAACTTGAATCTAAGTTTTTAAAACTAAACAAAGGTTTTATAATAAATTAAAAAGACGTAAAACTATTCAACCCCCCTTCTAGTTTTTCACAATTGGTATCAAAGCCAGGTTAATCAAGATCTTTAAAATATACTGTATTTTAAAACTTGAATCGATCTATGGAATCCGAAAAATATTTAGAAGGAGAATTTTTGCAAACACCACCGCTATTTGAAAACTACACTTTTCTTGAATGGAAAAATAAATTTGAAAATTATGTGAAATCAATTGATCTGGATCTTTTGCATGTCATTTCGATTGGTGATTTTCAACCAACAAAAATGAATTTTGAAAGTCAAACAAAAACGGATTTTGAAACTCAAAATGATTATTTAAAAACAAAGAATAACAAGAATAATGAAGCTAAAATAATTATTTACAAAACCTTGCCGAAAGTTGAAAATGAAAGAATATCTTTCTGTAAAACGGCAAATGATATTTGGAAAAATCTCTTAAACTTTCATCAAGAAAAATGTCAAGCCAAAGATGAGGATTTTGATCTTGTACATGAATTAGTCATCTTATAAAATTTAATAGATGAGCATTTAGATAAAATAGATACATGTGCTACTAGTTCAAATGTTGTTAATGAAGGTATTAATGACGAAGACTACATGAATTAGCTCCAAAGTGAACTCAATCCAATATCATGGAGTGACACCGTTGAAGGAGAAGATCATCATCCGGCGTGTGACGAATGCAAACTAGATAAAACTCCAAATAAGGTACAATCCGAAACCGAACATTTTTGCTATGATCCATTCATTTTAGAATTTTCAAAACTAGAAAATGAGTTTAAACATTTTTGCAACATAGATCTAAAAACTATTTCTAAACATAAATTATCAAAAACTTTTGAAGGTAATCTTGAAAAAGAAATAATTTTAGAAGATAAAATGTCTAGACTTGAAAGTAATATTGAAATTGATCTAGAATGCAAAAAATGTCAAGATTATAAACCTGAAATTAAAAGATTAAATGAAAGAGAAAAAATATTAGCTAAATTTGAAGAAAGCTCCAAATCTCTTAAATTCTTACTAAGTTGTCAAAAGCCATTCAATGATAAAACCGGTTTATGATTTAATTCGGATAACTCTTCAACAAGTAAATCAAAACAAATTATAATTAAAAAACCTAGTAGAGAAATTTAGATATAAGGCTATTTACTGTGATTATAATTTATATAAGTCAAGAAATCCATTGTTTGTACATCAAAACAAACTATCAAGGAATTCTTGTACTTCTTGGTGACATTTTCTCCATGTGCATATAAATGCAATGGATGTCCCCAACTAACCATCTCGGACCCATGAGAATCTGGGTACCAAGCTGTTTTATTTGATTAGGTAATGAACGCAAAATGGAATGAAACTCAATCTTGCGTTAACCTACTCATATTCAAAACACGCGCATGAAGATTTATTAATCTACAAAAATGAGGATGGAACGAAGTGGTACTCATCTATAATTCACACTGGACCTGAGATAAGTCTTCTTTTTAAACTTTCCTGAGTAGTTACTCCTTGCATATAGTTATGATAATCACTGCCTTAAGATATGCTTAGTTTGATAGGTTGCTTTGCCCTCACACTATTAGTTATATTACTTGTTAATAAACTAGAAAACCTTAAGTTAATCCTCCTAACCATTAAATAAAGTGTTCTCTATCGAACATATAAAATTTAGTCATCACTATCATTTAAATCGCATAATTTGTTGAAAGAGATAGCATGAGACAATAGCCTTAATCAATCAAGCATGAGATTTTTTTTTTCAACAACTCCTTTTATAAATGCAAATCTTCATATTTTGGAAAATGATTTTTCAAAAAGATTATGTCACTTCTCTATTAAACATGTTTTTATCAAAGCCAAAAAGTGTAACAACTTCTTTGAAACAAATTCAAATCTACCTTGTTGAAATAATTTTCACACTCAAATAAAACTTTTTTCAAACATTGTTGATTAATGCCTAAAAACACTTACTCAAATCATGCTTGATCCAAGTCTAGAAATCCATGCTATCACAAATTTCCCATCATATAGACACTTGTTAGGATCAATTAACTAACTAATTAATCATCATAATAATGGTAGTATGAATTACTTGGTAATTATATGCTGTTTTCTTGTTCATGTATACATACATGCTTATTGATAAATGAATAGGTTGCATGATAATTAAAATTGCTTAATTAAATGTGCTTAGCATACATGAGTTATTAAATTTTAAATTGCCTCAAAAAGAAGTTGGACTTGCTTGAAACTAAACTCAAAAACACAACCTTTTCTACAAATTTCTGCCAAAAACCCATTTTCAGAAATCTGGAAGTCAGCAGATGGGCGGCCCCCTTAAATACCTAGGCGGCCCCCTTAATTATTAAGGGGACCGACCCCTATTCAAGGGGACCGGTCATCTGGAGATCCAGCTTACTGTTTCCTTTTTCAATTTCCAACCCATTTTATTCCATACTTCCCAAAATTCACAAACACATTTTGTCATAAACCACCCACCAAAATTTACCTTCCTAAACCACATCATTCCTTCACTATAAATGCACCTCCTCATCATAAATGCCCATTCACATCATCCACTCAAACATGTCATCCTCCAACTACCCAAAATCAAAACCCTCAAGAGTTGCCAAAATCTCGGTGAGACCAATTTGGAGAAGGAAGCTTGAAACTTGCCATAACCCAACTAATGATGTTGTTCAAACACATAACCAATCATCCATTCCTAACCCTTCATCTCCCTATGATCAATCCCAAAACCTCAATCCAAATCTCATCCACACTCAACCCACCAATTCATCATCAAAAACACTCACCACTCTTGGAACACCCACTTCATCAACATCACCATCTTCATCCACTCATGATTACCCAAGTTCACAAACATCTCCACCACCAAGAGTGTCACCACCACCTCCTACCAACTCACATGCTACCCCTATGTTGCATGTGCAAACATCCATCCCTCATAACAACAACACTTTACCATCAACACCTTCATCCGAACACTTGAAGTTCATCGAGGAACTCAAGGAAGCTCATGAGCTTAGTGCTCTTCTTGCCCTACACCTAGCCCAAAGAAACCTTGATCAACCTCCATCTAGCTCTCCCACATCACCCCACAACCAAAACCAAGTTGAGAAACATGTCAACAATTGTCCTTGTTGCATCTTTCTTCAACAACAAACCATTGCTCTAAATGAGCACTTTACTTGGATTAAGTATCTTCTCACTAGATCCAATCCAATAACCCCAATTGAACAACATCAAAACCTTTATCCATCATGGTCCACTCCAAGCTCTCCACCTCAAATGTCTCCACCACCACCATCCTCAACCTCCACACACCCAAACATATACCTTCACTAATCTCATTTACTCACACTATCACTTGTTTTCATTTCAAAAACCACCTCCATCATCAAGCAAGTTGATGAACTCAAATAAGTACATTTTATTACCATCATTTATCCTATTAATTTGACTTGTTTTATTATATTATGTATGAGGATTGATACTTAATCGTTTACTTTTGTAATTCTCAGGTAAAAACAAGCATTTGGTGAAACTTGGCGATTTTGGACTAATTATGGAGCAAAACAAGCAAGAAGTTAAGAGTCTACGAAAATGCACAAGATCAAGACTATTCTGCTCCAGATGCGCCGCATCTTGCTTATTACATACGGCGCATCGCTATCAAGATTTCACAAGATATTATCCAAGACGGCAAAAGACATGCGCCGCATCCAAGAATGAAGATACGCCGCATCTTCTGGCGGTGTACGAATATTCCTGAATATATTAATCTTGAACCCCACGCGAAGTTAAGTCAATGCGCCGCATCTACTTACTAGATACGCCGCATCTTACCCTCAGACAGAAACTATAAATACCCCAAGACCAGATGAATTTCGAGAGGATACATAATATATACGAGACCGAAGTACAGAAACCCTAGGACGAATTCAGTCAAGGCAGCAGCACAAGACACACCTTGAACAAAGATACAAGAGCTGTAAGAAGGTCCTGCATGTGTTTAATTCATTAAGTAGTTTTGTTTTATTGTATTAGTAAACTTTAATTCATCAGGATTGGTGGCTTGTGTAATGTGACAACGGAAAGATTGCACTCCCTTAAAACTGCTTTCCCATTAATTAAAGTTTATATGTTGATGTCTTTGGTGACTTTTATTAGTGCATTGATAACCTCTGTGTCTAGCTGAGCGTTGATTGGGTCGCCATGCCTCTGCCCTCGCCTATTTATTAGATCGCCTATGCATTCTATCGTTTGTAGAAAAGTAGGAAGAAAGATAAATAGGATAGTCATAAGTAATCATTAAGGGTTTACTCGCCGATAAGATTAGAACCAACGAGAAAGGACTTAATCTCGGTGCGTTGCATCGAACTATACACTTCATATAAAACTAGCAATAAAACAAGTGACAAACTACTTATCTATCAGGACAGGTCTTCTTATTGTCTCAAGTATTTATCTGTGTACGTGTGTGCTACTTGCTGATTCGTGCCTATTAGTTTAGTTTATTATTTAATTGCAACCAAAACGTGCCAGTCTCTCAGGCTGAACCCCCTTGCGTTAGATTAGGTTAGCTAACTTAATATATTAAAATACTGATTAGAATAACTAGATAATACGTTCCACTCTTAGTGATCGACACTCTACTTACCATTATATTCATACTGACCGGGTACACTGCTCGTTAAGTGTGTGTATTATTGATAAGTCGGCTAAATATAAATTTAAAACTTGAGTAGGCATTAATACTGCTAAACCGCAACGACACATCGCACGCATCAAGTTTTTGGCGCCGTCGCCGGGGAGTGAATTGTTATTATCTGTTAATTTGATTAGTATTTTAATTAGGTTTTTAATTTTTTTTTATCTAACCGCTAATTCTGTTGTGTATTAGATTAAATTGCATTCATTGTATTATTTTGCATATTTTCTGTTTTTGTGTGTTATTTGTTTGTTTTCTTTGTGTTTATTTTCGTTTGTGTTTTTATTTGTTTTTATTTTTTTTCGTATTTTTTGTGTTCTGCTATCGTTGTACTGAACTTAATCAAACGATACAGCGCATCTGATCTCTCAGATACGGCGTATTGCGTTTAATTTTTATAAAATACAACGCGTTTAATTAATTCGATACGACGCATCTTTTCCCCAAGATACGGCGTATCTGTTTTTGATAAAAATCTTTTTCTAAACGTTGACGCCATACGACGCATCTGCCTTAGCAGATACGGCGTATCTATTATTTTAATTAAAAACAGTTTTCGAATTATTAAACAGATACGACGCATCGATCTCTGTCGATACGGCGTATCTTCTGAATAAAAAATCTTATATTTTGAAACGTAACGAAAATACGGCGCATTAACTTTTGTTAATACGACGCATTTAATTTTAATAAGTATATCGATTTTTGATAATTAAAACAGATACGGCGCATTCTGATTTCTAAGCGGCGTATCTATTTTCTGAATAAAAGTCTGATTTGATTTTAACGATTATAAGATACGGCGTATCCAACTTTTTGGATACGGCGCATCGTCTGCAGATATCAGTAACTTTAATTTTTCGTATTCCGTTTTCGTTGTTAATTTTCTGATATATTACTTTCTTGAGCATACCCTACTGATATTTTTGTGTTGATTTCAGGAAGTGCATGACCAGGAGTTCTACGAAGAACTTGGTTCAACCTTTCGAAGATCCTGAACGAGTCTTTCATTCGCTTAAAAGGCTTTTCAACACAAAAAGCTTTGATACTTCAAGTTCATTCGAGCTTGATTATTTTTCTGAAGAGAAAGAGGAAGAAGAAACAGAAACAATGGAGAGAAAACACAACTATGGAGGAATACATGAACAAAACCCGTGCTGATTACACTTCATGAGTTGCTAGACCAAAGTTTGATGATAAGTCAAAGTTTGAATTGAAGGGTCAGTTTCTCAAGGAGCTAAGAGAAAATGCTTTCAGTGGATCGGAACATGAGGATGCTAATGAGCATGTTGAAAAGGTCCTCGAGATTGCGGATTTGTTTACTTCAGAAGGAGTGACTGACGATCAAATCATGCTAAGAATCTTTCCACTCTCACTAAAAGGAGCTGCTAACAAGTGGCTAAGGAATGAACCTGCTAGTTCAATCACTACATGGGAAGATTTGAAGAGCAAATTCCTGAAGAGATATTGTCCACCTGCTAAGACTGCTAAAAAGATGGAGGCTATCAACAGTTTCAAGCAAGAGCCTGATGAAACTCTTTATCAAGCTTGGGAACGATTTAAAGATTTACTGGTAAAATGTCCTCAACACTATCTAACCCCTATGCAGGAGATAATATTGTTTTATCAAGGATTGGACGTGCCTACTAGACAAATCTTGGACGCTAAGGGAGCTGTGCCTCAAATGAGTGCAGCCAATGCTAGGAAAGCGATCCAAGAAGCTGCTGATCATTCTCAAAAATGGCACGATGGGACCTCTACTAGATCTAAGAGCAGCACTAATTTTGACGGGATTGCTGCTATTCAAGCTCAATTGGATAAAATTAGTAGAGAGATGAAGAAGCGTGATGAAAAAGTGTATGCTGCCCAAGTTGGATGTGAAAAGTGCGAAGGACCTCACTACACTAAAGATTGCCCGAATAAGAATGAAAGTGAGACGTTTGAAGAAGCATATTACACACAATTTGGACAACCATTCCGACCTTCAGGAAGATTTAGGGAAGCCACCCCGGGATTCTATCAAAAGAACAACTTCAATCTCGCTTATCAAGAAAGGAGGCAGACTTTAGATGACACTCTAAAGCAAATTATGGCCGATGCTGCTAAAAGACATGAAGAGAATACTGCTATGATCAAAGAAATCCGAGCTTCAACGGACACTACTACAAGAAATCAAGGAGCTTCGATCAAAGCATTGGAACAACAAATTGGTCAAATGAGCAAAGTTCTTCAAGAAAGAGGATATGGAAGTTTACCTAGCTCAACTGAGACATACCCAAGGGATCATGTCAAGGCCATAAGCACCACTGAAGAAGTCACTCCTATCATACCTAGAAGATCGATGAATGGTAATGATGGTGCAAGACCCGAATTTTTCTTTAATTCTTCAATCAGTTTAAGGAGACTACTAAAAGAGAAGACAAAGATTGAAGAGGAGATCAAGGCTACAATGAAAAAAGAGAGCTCTGCAACCGACTTACATGCCTTGCCTCATAAAGAAAAAGACCCAGGAAGTTTTACTTTGCCTTGTTCAATTAATAATATATCTTTCAATAATGTGTTAGCTGACTTAGGAGCTAGTGTTAGTGTTATGCCTCTTAAGACATTCACTACCCTAGGACTAGGAAAATTAGCACCAACTAAGTTACTCATTGAATTGGCTGATAAAACGGTAAAACGACCTGAAGGGATTGCTATTAATGTGCTAGTTAAGATTGAGGAGTTTATTTTCCCTGTAGACTTTGTTATATTAGATATGCCCGAGGATGTTAAGATTCCTTTAATCCTTGGAAGACCTTTCTTGTCTACTGCCCATGCTAAGATTGATGTGTTTAAAAGAAAAATCTCATTAAGGGTAGGGAATAATAAACTAGTCTATAAGTGCCAAGATCCTGTTAAAAGCATAATTAGAGGTGTCTATGTGCTAGGATTAAGAGAGCGTATGGACCTCGATCTTGAAGCTAGGCTTATGGGAGAAACATTGATTCAAAACAACTCAACTAATCCTAATCATGAGAACTTTGAGGAGTTTATTGACCTTAATGTACCTACCGAACTTAGACGCGATGTTGTTAATGATTCTGATGATGAGTGGTATGATTGCGTAGTAATTAACAAACGTAGGAGAATAGTTGAGAAAATGAATTTGAATAATGATGTGTTTATTGAACTACCACCCCACCTTGCTTATTTATGCCTATATGATAATAAGAATTTCCCGTCTATCATTTTGTCATCTCTGCCCGAAAGGGACAGAACTTTATTCATACAGATATTAAAGAAGAACGGCGTGGAAATTAAGGACGAGCAAGGAGTGTTCAATATTACTGAATTTGCAATGAGGGAGCGCGATGTTTCCGACTCCTTCAATGATCGATATTAAAGAGCCGAACGTGAGTCTAACCTGAAGACTCTGGAATAAAGACAAGTGCTAACCGGGAGACAACCCGGAGAAATTTTTATTATTCTGTTTTTGTGTCGAGTCAGTCAGGCCGCAGAGGATACGGCGCATCTCAATCCTGAGATGCGACGCATCTCCTGCAATGGTCATATCTTACTTTTTCTGCATTTTTTACTTTCGACTTTAAAACTTTTTATCAGTTTATTTTAATGCGGCGCATCCCTGGTTAAGTATGCGGCGCATCTTCTATTCTGATTCGTATTTATTCCAGGCTCGATACGGCGTATCTTCTTCCATAAGATACGGCGCATCGACTGACCTGATGATTTTCATTTTAATTTTTAAGTTTTTTTTTTCTAACTACTAATGTATTATGCAAATTTGAACCTTTCTTAACTTAGGTGTGTTTTTAAAGTTTTGGTGGTATTATAGATTCCTGCATTTCCTGTGGATACATCTATTATGAAGCTTAAACGTTCTCATCCACAAGAAAGATGATTTTTGCTCTTATACAAATGGAGGATCATACCGAGCAAATCTCAGGGGAGTTTTTCTGTTCTAATTCTTTTATTTTCCAGTTTTTAAACTTTTATACAAACAACGAGGACATTGTTTAACTTAAGTGGGGGGATTGGAGAATTAGAACACTTAACACTTACTTGTCCTAAACTTTTCAAAAATTATGCTTAAAATGTGCTTAATATATCAAAATTAAATTTTTTTAGCATGTTTTTGTTTAAGATCTAAGTTGCATAGCTGCACACATGACGTTATTTTCAAAAATTGTGATTTTTCAAAATTCACAAATCTATGAGTGCGCCGGTGACTTGTAAACTTTAGAACTTGGCTTGTATACTATTCGAGACCACCATAATAAGTATTATTTTATATAATTGGAATGACTTGTCTAAATTGGTAAAATTTCTAGGATTACACCCAAATAGCCTTTATATGTTATGTGTTATTAGCTAACTACACTGGTTAGTTAACCCCAGTATAAACCCTTTTGTTACTCTCATTTTTAGAGTAAGATACCCCTAGAAAAACACTCAGAGCCATTCCTTTCGTTTCTTACACCTTTGTTAAAATGTTTCGTTACACCCTTACACCTTAGCCTACCCTGTAGATTGAAATCCGTGGTTGGTTAATTGCTTTAGGCAAAGTGTGTTTCCTTACATTACCTGTGTTCGCGTGCGTAATTCATTATCTATGGTTAGGTCGGGAAATTGCACAATGCAATTGGAGTGAAAGTAAATATTGTATATCTTTGAGTTTAATTTTCGTGTGTTTACTACTTTCACTATTACCGTTATTCCTGAAGTTATGAAAAACATGGAAAAATTATCCAGAATTATCATTATAGTGATGTGGTGAAATTTTACACATCTTTGTTTATGTTTATAAAAAAAAAAAAAAAAAAAAAAAAAAAAAAAAAAGAAAAAAAAAAAATCGAAAAAATCGAAAAAATGAGAAAAGAAAAAGAAAAAAAGGAAGAGTTGGATGTTTGTTTTAACCAACTTATGTAAAGTTTTGTATTAAGTGGTCGATATCACCACTAGTTGTTGTATATTATATCTATGGATTGATTGGGAGTTGGCAGTTATGGGAACGCCGACTAAGGTTTATTCTTTGATTAAGATCTTGTTGAGTATAATTCGTGTCTACCTAAAGCGTGTGTTTCAAGTGTTGAAGCGTGAGTTATTCTATGATATGAGTCTTATTCATGGGATGGTTGGGATAGTGATTAACCACACTTAGGATTTTAATTTATTTGTTTTGTTTATTTTTCATTTTACACCAATTTATATCCCAAAAATTATCCATACCATATATTATTCTTTATCCAACCAAACATTTGATTTATTGAGATTAGGGATTTGAGCAATCTTAAGTATCGTAGTCGTGGATTCGGCTATGAATTTATGATTTTGTCGCCCTTTTTGATATAATATTATTGGTAAAGTTTGGACCTATCTTTAGCCTATTCGAGTTAAGGATTTGAGCAATTGCAAGTATCGTGTTCGTGGATTCGATCATGTATTTATGATTTTGTCGCCTTTTTTGGAATTTAAGATCGATAGAGATTAAGGAGAATAATTAACCCTTAAACCTCAAAACCCTTTTTACCGCTTTAGACTTGTTATTATCGATAGTTATTCCTTGGCTTTAGTGGGGGAGATGTGTATACTTGCCAAGCTTATGATAGAATATTCGTCACGACTGGACAGTTAAACGATTAGATTTGCTTTTATCGAATTATTTATTTTTCTTCTAATTCGTTAAGTGTTTGGTTGTGTGATTATGATAAAATGAATACATGCTTAAATATAAAAATAAATCCTAATATCTTTTAGGATACATTTTCATAAGATTAATTCTAAGGTTTACTTGGGGACAAGTAAAGTTCAAGTGGGGGGATATTTGATGAACTCAAATAAGTACATTTTATTACCATCATTTATCCTATTAATTTGACTTGTTTTATTATATTATGTATGAGGATTGATACTTAATCGTTTACTTTTGTAATTCTCAGGTAAAAACAAGCATTTGGTGAAACTTGGCGATTTTGGACTAATTATGGAGCAAAACAAGCAATAAGTTAAGAGTCTACGGAAATGCACAAGATCAAGACTATTCTGCTCCAGATGCGCCGCATCTTGCTTATTACATGCGGCGCATCGCTATCAAGATTTCACAAGATATTATCCAAGACGGCAAAGGACATGCGCCGCATCTAAGAATGAAGATACGCCGCATCTTCTGGCGGTGTACGAATATTCCTGAATATATTAATCTTGGACCCCACGCGAAGTTAAGTCAATGCGCCGCATCTACTTACTAGATACGCCGCATCTTACCCTCAGACAGAAACTATAAATACCCCAAGACCAGATGAATTTCGAGAGGATACATAATATATACGAGACCGAAGTACAGAAACCCTAGGACGAATTCAGTCAAGGCAGCAGCACAAGACACACCTTGAACAAAGATACAAGAGCTGTAAGAAGGTCCTGCATGTGTTTAATTCATTAAGTAGTTTTGTTTTATTGTATTAGTAAACTTTAATTCATCAGGATTGGTGGCTTGTGTAATGTGACAACGGAAAGATTGCACTCCCTTAAAACTGCTTTCCCATTAATTAAAGTTTATATGTTGATGTCTTTGGTGACTTTTATTAGTGCATTGATAACCTCTGTGTCTAGCTGAGCGTTGATCGGGTCGCCATGCCTCTGCCCTCGCCTATTTATTAGATCGCCTATGCATTCTATCGTCTGTAGAAAAGTAGGAAGAAAGATAAATAGGATAGTCATAAGTAATCATTAAGGGTTTACTCGCCGATAAGATTAGAACCAACGAGAAAGGACTTAATCTCGGTGCGTTGCATCGAAATATACACTTCATATAAAACTAGCAATAAAACAAGTGACAAACTACTTATCTATCAGGACAGGACTTCTTATTGTCTCAAGTATTTATCTGTGTACGTGTGTGCTACTTGCTGATTCGTGCCTATTAGTTTAGTTTATTATTTAATTGCAACCAAAACGTGCCAGTCTCTCAGGCTGAACCCCCTTGCATTAGATTAGGTTGTATAGCTAACTTAATATATTAAAATACTGATTAGAATAACTAGATAATACGTTCCACTCTTAGTGATCGACACTCTACTTACCATTATATTCATACTGACCGGGTACACTGCTCGTTAAGTGTGTGTGTTATTGATAAGTCGGCTTATCAATAACACACACACTTAACGAGCAGTGTACCCGGTCAGTATGAATATAATGGTAAGTAGAGTGTCGATCACTAAGAGTGGAACGTATTATCTCGTTATTCTAATCAGTATTTTAATATCCTAACGCATGGGGGTTTCAGCCTGAGAGACTGGCACGATTTGTTTGCAATTAAATAATAAAATAAACCAATAGGCACGAATCAGCAAGTAGCACACACGTACACAGATAAATACTCGAGACAATAAGAGGGCTGTCCTTATGATTAAGTAGATTGTCACTTGTTTTATTGATAGCTTTATATGAAGTGTATGTAGTTAACCCTTTCTCGTTGGTCCTATTCTTATCGGCGAGTAAACCCTTAATGATTACTTATGTCTAAAAGTTATTCCTAAGTGATCAATTTAGTAATAACCGTGGGAGCCACATTATTTTCCGCAGTCAAATGCCCGCAAGCCACTAATAAACACAGAGGTTATCAATGCACTAATAAGTAGTAACCAAAGACATCAACATATAAACTTTAATTGATGGGAAAGCAAGTATTAAAGGGAGTGCAATCTTTCGTTGTCACATTACACAAGCCACCAATCCTGATGAATTAAAGTTTGCTAACACAATAAAACAAAACTACTTAATGAATTAAACACATGCAACACCTTCTTACAGCTCTTGTATCTTTGATTTGGGTGTGTCTTGTGCTGCCTCCTTGACTGAATTCGTCCTTGGTTTCTCCTGTTCGGTCTTCGGTATTATATGGTATCCCCGAAATTCGTCTGGTCTTGGGGTATTTATAGTATCTGTCTGAGGGAAGATGCGGCGCATCTAGTAAGTAGATGCGGCGCATTGACTTAACTTCGCGTGGGGTCCAAGATTATAATATTCAGGAATATTCGTACACCGCCAGAAGATGCGGCGTAACTCCATGATTAGATGCGGCACATGTCCTCTTGTATCTTGGATCGTATCTGGTGGAATCTTGATATCGATGCGGCGCATGTCATGAGTGAGATGCGGCGCATCTGGAGCAGATTTAACTTGATCTTGTCCATTTCAGTAGACTCTTCACTTTATGCATGTTTTGCTCCATAATCAGTCCAAAATCGCTAAGTTTCACCAAATGCTTGTTTTTACCTGAGAATTACAAAAGTAAATGATTAAGTATCAATCCTCATACATAATATAGTAAAACAAGTCAAATTAATAGGATAAATGATAGTAATAAAATGTACTTATTTGAGTTCATCAAATATCCCCCACTTGAACTTTACTTGTCCCCAAGTAAACCTTAGAATTTCTTTTATGAAAATGTATCCTAAAAGATGTTAGGATTTATTTTTATATCAAGCATGTATTCGTTTAATTCATAATCACACAACTAAACACTTCAACGAATTAGAAGTAAAATAAAATAAGTCGATAAAAGCAAATCTAATCGTTTAACTGTCCAGTCGTGACGAATATTCTATCATAAGCTTGGCAAGTATACACACATGCTTACTTGGTAATTACTTGGTAATTATATGCTATTTTCTTGTTCATGTATACATACATGCTTATTGATAAATGAATAGGTTGCATGATAATTAAAATTGCTTAATTAAATGTGCTTAGCATACATGAGTTATTAAATTTTAAATTGCCTCAAAAAGAAGTTGGACTTGCTTGAAACTAAACTCAAAAACACAACCTTTTCTACAAATTTCTGCCAAAAACCCATTTTCAGAAATCTGGAAGTCAGCAGATGGGCGGCCCCCTTAAATACCTAGGCGGCCCCCTTAATTATTAAGGGGACCGACCCCTATTTAAGGGGACCGGTCATCTGGAGATCCAGCTTACTGTTTCCTTTTTCAATTTCCAACCCATTTTATTCCATACTTCCCAAAATTCACAAACACATTTTGTCATAAACCACCCACCAAAATTTACCTTCCTAAACCACATCATTCCTTCACTATAAATGCACCTCCTCATCATAAATGCCCATTCACATCATCCACTCAAACATGTCATCCTCCAACTACCCAAAATCAAAACCCTCAAGAGTTGCTAAAATCTCGATGAGACCAATTTGGAGAAGGAAGCTTGAAACTTGCCATAACCCAACTAATGATGTTGTTCAAACACATAACCAATCATCCATTCCTAACCCTTCATCTCCCTATGATCAATCCCAAAACCTCAATCCAAATCTCATCCACACTCAACCCACCAATTCATCATCAAAAACACTCACCACTCTTGGAACACCCACTTCATCAACATCACCATCTTCATCCACTCATGATTACCCAAGTTCACAAACATCTCCACCACCAAGAGTGTCACCACCACCTCCTACCAACTCACATGCTACCCCTATGTTGCATGTGCAAACATCCATCCCTCATAACAACAACACTTTACCATCAACACCTTCATCCGAACACTTGAAGTTCATCGAGGAACTCAAGGAAGCTCATGAGCTTAGTGCTCTTCTTGCCCTACACCTAGCCCAAAGAAACCTTGATCAACCTCCATCTAGCTCTCCCACATCACCCCACAACCAAAACCAAGTTGAGAAACATGTCAACAATTGTCCTTGTTGCATCTTTCTTCAACAATAAACCATTGCTCTAAATGAGCACTTTACTTGGATTAAGTATCTTCTCACTAGATCCAATCCAATAACCCCAATTGAACAACATCAAAACCTTCGTCCATCATGGTCCACTCCAAGCTCTCCATCTCAAATGTCTCCACCACCACCATCCTCAACCTCCACACACCCAAACATATACCATCACTAATCCCATTTACTCACACTATCACTTGTTTTCATTTCAAAAACCACCTCCATCATCAAGCAAGTCAAATGGATTTCTTAGGCAAATTAGAATTCTCTAACTAATGTATGCTTTAAGCACTATGTATGTTGTAACAATGATTATGTTTGTCACATAATCATTTTAAATTAATGAATGTTTGTTTCTTTCTTTCTTACATATGTTTGCTATGAATGTGTTGTCTCATTTTTTGTTTAATTAAGATACATGCTTATGACATGCTTACAATATGATCTTAGTAGTTTACTTATAAACATTATTCGTCTTAATATGTTATTGCTACTATATAATCATTCTTCATGTACATGATCTAAATGAAGCTTGCTGCAAATACACCCTAACAATGACCCTTTTCTGGAAATTTTTCAAATTTGGTCGCCTGGGAAAACAGCAGATGGGCGGCCCCCTTAATTCCCTAGGCGGTCCCCTTAATTTTAAGGGGGGCGGCCAGCAATTAAGGGGACCGGCCATCTGGAAAGATTAATTCACTATTTTCTTTTGCATCTTGTGACCACTTTTACCTAGCCCCAGCTACCATTTCTCCTTATGGACGAATTGGTATTGGAATCTTCCTACAAAACCTCAAAAATCAACCTAAACCAACCACATTTTCATACTATAAATTCCCTCCATACAATCACCTCTCATTTCATCATCCTTCATCATCCAAAACCACCATGTTATCACCAAAATCCTCCATCTCTAAGACTCCAAGGAAGCAAAGACTTGTTATCATACCACCAAAACAACCTTTCATAGACCTAACCCAAGATGACATCAAAACTCCATCACCACCACCTCAAAGTTCATCCCCAAGTGCACCTAATGCACCATCAAAAACACCCTCTACCCATGGAGCTTCATCTTCCTCCATTCCATCCACTTCATCCATCAATGACTACATCCACACTCACCTAACATCATCACCAAGAGCATCATCACCACCATCCTCTCAAGAACCTTCATACACCCAACTTGCCATTTCCTTATCACCCATCACACCTCTTGATGCTCACTTCTCACCATCACCAATTCCACAACCATTCTTTCCCATACCTTGGGCATTGCTTGAAGCCCATGGTAACAATTGTCTTTGTTGCATCCATAACCAGACTATAATCTTTGGTCTTAGAGATGAGATACACTACATGTTTTCATCACTTGAACACATGATTACCAACCCAACACCACCAACTCCTACACCTCCTTCACCCACTACACCACCACCACCTCCATTTTCACCAAATTAAGCATATGCAATGCTTAAAAATAATTTTCAAAACCTTTTTGTGTGCAAGCCCAATGGAAGATCATGTACTCCTAAGATGATTATGTAGTATCATTAGTTGTTTTGTTTCAATGTTTGCATGCCTTATGTTGTAATCTACTTGGTTGTGTATTTATACACAACACTTCTATTAAATGAATGCTCTTTTTGCTTGCTTATTGTTGTTACATATACTTGTGCTTCTAACATTTTTCGTGCAAGCGTTCTATAGCTCGTTTCCTTGGTGCCCCCAAACGAGGGGGAGTACACATCAAGGGGGAGTTCTCATACGACATTTTTTTTACTTAAAACTTGTCGGTTAACCTTTTTGATTCTACAAAAAGGGGGAGAAATAGATGTAAACTCACTAAATACTTGTCTAAAAACTAATTTTTAGATTTAATGAGTTTAGATTTTGTAATCATCAAAAAGGGGGAGATTGTTGATATAAATAATGCCTAAACACGTTATTAATATTTTTCGATATCTCTACGTTTTGATGTTATCAAGTTTCCGTGTTTAAAATACTGATTAGAATAACGAGATAATACGTTCCACTCTTAGTGATCGACACTCTACTTACCATTATATTCATACTAACCGGGTACAGTGCTCGTTAAGTGTGTGTGTTATTGATAAGTCGGCTAAATATAAATTTAAAACTTGAGTAGGCATTAATACTGCTAAACCGCAACGACACATCGCACGTATCAATAACTCGGAAATATTGTCTGAATTTTCCAACATGCCCTTGCACTTATGTCTTTTGAGAATTTCAATGGCAATCTAGCAACTTGGTTCCGCACACTTGATATCATCAAAGACAACCCTTGCATTGTTGTTCCCATATTTTGCCTTGAAACCTTGTGGGAAAACTTCTTCCTTGGTGAGCAGGGGTATTGGTTGTTGTGATGGTGCAGTCATTTTGAAATACCTGAAACATCATTCAGACACCAATTTGCAGGATACATGGAAGTTAGCATTAGATAAGCTTCTTGGTTCACATACAATTGCGAAAACTTTCGATAATTGCAAAAACTTTTGACAATTGCGAAAACTTTTGCCAATTGCGAAAACTTTTGACAATTGCGAAAACTTTTGACAATTGCGAAAACTTTTGTCAATTGCGAAAACTTTTGACAATTGCGAAAGCAATTTCAATTTCGAAAACTTCTTACACAAGAAATTTCGAGAACTTTGAAGACGTACTATTCACCAGATTTTTCGCATTTCATTGTTACTTGTGATTTTGTTATCATGCTTTTTCCAATAGAATCCTATGATGTTTCTAAGGTGTTTGACCAAGTTTTAACAACTTTTGACCACAAAATCTTAAGATTCAACCTGAACGTGCTCATGTGTTCTTCGTAAACCCTACTCATCAATTTTCACACTTGTGATGTTTCTGGGTTCAATCCAAAGTTACAAACATTCAAATCCATGCATAACAATAACATAACAGTAATCTAATTATACACAAACACAAACAGTCAATTTTCCCCAAATCATACGCATAAACCCTAAGTTAAGAACAATTACGATTTGTGTTTCTGGGAACAATTAATCACATGCATCGTGTTAAGGAACAAATTCTAAGCATATCCCACCATCACATTACAACACAAACATTCAGAATCAAGATTTACGATTTAAGCAAAAACCCTAGATCTAACATATTAAATTCTGACAAATCTAGCCATTGGATTGTGAAATCCTTTAAAACCATTGCTTATAATCGTATACTAAACATTTAAGCACTCACAAAATCGAAAGTTCTTGAACGGATGTGCAGATTCAATCTAGGCCGTAGATGTGTTGGTTGAATGTATTTAATTTGGTGGGTGAATATGTCAGGGGAGTTTATTGTACCGCAATTAATATGTCAGCCATTTTATTGCTTTTGTTTTTTACTTTTCTAATTTTGCACTTTTAGTCCCTAGACTTTGTATCTTTTGCCCTTATCATTCTACCATAGCACCATGCTAACTTAAAGTATTCAACTTAGCAGATTTGGCACGCAACACTTAATCCAATAAATTTATCACCAAACATATTGAAGCAAAAACTTTGAGGAAACGATGCAAGTACAAAATTTGAAAAATTTAAAAAAATTTGTGTCTCCCCCTCAACACTTGTTCAAAAATAATTGTTAACGTGTTAAAAAATGAACAAAGTGTTGACGAAGATTTTGTACTTGCATTTTTTTAAATAGAATAGAAAATCTTTTTGTGTTTTTCATTAAATATTTACAGAGATAGAATTGATGTTTGACTCGGTTAATTGTTTTTGAGAAAATTTTCCAAATCAGTTGGAGTCAAACATCTCATACCAATCTGGTGGACTAGTTTCACAAACCTTGCATGAGGCAAAGCTTTGGTGAACAGATCTGCCAACTGGTGTTCAGTACCCACAAAGTATAATTCAACAGTACCCATTTCCACATGCTCCTTGATGAAATGATATCGTAGAGAAATATGCTTCGATTTGCAGTGTTGAACCGTGTTGCATGAAATAGCAATGGCACTCTTGGAGTCGCAGTACATTGGAATCTTATTAAACACGTATCCATAGTCCATCAACTGAGATCGCATCCAAATGACTTGAGCACAGCAGGCAGACATGGCGACGTATTCTGATTCTGTGGACGACAATGATGTACAATCTTGCTTCTTTGATTTCCAAGAGACGAGCTTGTCACCTAAGAACTGTACTCCCCCTGATGTACTTTTTCTCGTGTCTAAGCACCCTGCATGTTCAGCGTCTGAAAATGCAACAAGTTCAAACCCAGAATCCTTCGGATACTAGATCCCCAAATGGATGGTTCCCTTTATGTATCGAAGGATTCTTCTAACGGCTGATAAGTGCCGCTCAGTTGGTCTTGACTGATATCGGGAGCAAAGATACGTGGCAAATACAACATCCGGCCGGCTAGCTGTGAGATACATGAGAGACCCAATCATACTACGATATTTCGTAGGATCAATGGGTGTGCCATGTAGATCAGCATCTAGCTTTGGGGATGAGGAGGACATAGGGGTGTTATAGGTGTCACAGCTGGTCATACCATGCTTTTTCAGGATTTCCTGAGCATATTTGGACTGACTCAAGAATATACCACGGAGTGATTGATGAACTTGCAGTCCTAAGAAGAACTTTAGTTCACCCATCATGGACATCTCAAAGTTTTGTTTCATAAGTCTTGCAAAAGCATTTGAGTACTTTTTATGAGTTGATCCGAAAATGATATCATCTACATAAATTTGTACGATGAGAATGTCCTCCCCATGTTTTTGTATAAACAAAGTCAGGTCCACAGATCCTTTAGTAAAATGATTGGCTAATAAGAATACAGACAGTTTGTCGTACCATGCCCTCAGGGCTTTTTTAAGGCCGTAGAGGGCTTTCTTGAGTCTGTAGACGTGGTTTGGATGCTCTTGATCGACGAAGCCCTCTGATTGTGAAACGTACACCTCTTCTCGGAGTTGTCCATTGAGAAATGCAGTCTTCACGTCCATCTGGTATACCGTGATGTTCTTGTGAGCAGCGTACGCCAGGAACATCCTAACAGCCTCAAGACGTGCCACTGGTGCAAACGATTCTTCGAAGTCAATGCCTTCTTCCTGACTGAACCCTTTGGCGACCAAGCGAGACTTGTTACGAATCGCTGTACCATCCGCATCTAGCTTATTTTTCCAGATCCACCTTAAACCAACGACATATACCCCATCTGGTCTCTCGACTAATTCCCAAACATCCAACCGTTTAAATTGATCTAATTCCTCTTGCATGGATTCAATCCAGTTGTCGTATGTAAGGGCTTCATTAATGGTTTTGGGTTCGGACTGACAAACGGTGAGAGCATAAATGCAGGTTTCACCGTCTGTATGGAGTCGTTGTCGTGTCATTACAGGGTTTTTCGGGTTGCCAATCACATTTACAAGGGGATGATCCTTTTTCCATTTATGTGTTGATGGGTAATGTTGATAGGTATGGTACAGATTTGACGGTTCCAAATTGCGTAAGGACGACTCTGCAACATCAGGAATGGTGGGAGCCGGTGCAAATGGATTAAAGAAGGCGTTTCCGTCATAATCTGTTGGTGGGGGTACTTGAAAAGAATGTTGGGGGGGATCCTCAGCTGTAGTCTCAGAATTAGAAGCGGTTTGATTAATTGATGATGATATGTCTAGTTGAGGTGCTTCTGCAGCAACTGCTGTGGTAATAGTAGTCACTGGAGTATCAGGTTCTTGATTATCGACGAGTGGTTGTGCAGCGGAACTTGTGGATACATCTTGAGCACGACTAACCATAGTGTCATCAAACAATGGAACAAACAAGTCTTCTAGATCTTTGCGGTTGAGAGAGAAGGTTGCAGCTGAAGGATCAGGAAAGTTGAGACGGTTGGTTGCAGGTTCTAAGCTGTTTTGCTCAGAAGCCATCTCTGTGAGCTCATCGAAATTAGCATGGATAGTATCCTGAATCTCCCGGGTGCGACGGTTCCAAATTCTGAATCCCTTTTAATTTTCACAATAACCTACAAAAATCCCTATATCCGCTTTGGCCTTCAATTTTCCGAGGTCATCACGATCATTCTTTGGATAGCAGAGAGCTCCTAAGACATGAAAGTAATTGATGTTTGGTTTTCTGCGGTGAACAATTTCATATGGTGTCTTGGTGTGCGTTTTAGTGATCATGCATCTATTTTGGGTGTAGCAGGCAGTTGAAACGGCTTCGGCCCATAGGTAATCTGGTAACTGAGCATTGATTAACATTGTTCTTGCTGCTTCCACCAATGTTCGGTTTCGTCTTTCAACTACGTCGTTTTGTTCGGGGCTGCGAGCAATGGATGTTTGATGTTCAATACCCACTTTCTCATAATAATCCCGAAGAGTCTGATTCTTGAATTCAGTGCAATTGTCTGTGCGAATTTGTCTTACGGTGTTGCGTAACTGAACTTGAATCTTTGTGAGAAAGGTGATGATCATGGACGGTGCTTGATCTTTACTGCAAAGAAAATAAGTCCATGTCCATCTTGAGTAATTATCGACTATTACCAGTATGTACCACTTCCCATTAATAGTTTGAACACGCATAGGGCCACATAGATCCATATGCAACAGTTGAAGTACGTGATCAGTACTGTGCTCTGGTTTAGGAGAAAAATGAGCACGATTACTTTTTCCTTGCTCACAAGCGGGACATAGATGATCTTTGGCGTATCTGAATTTTGGAAGGCCGTCTACCAACTTTTTGCGAGCAAGCTCAGTCATAGTTTTAAAGTTCAGGTGAGACATCCGTTTGTGCCATAGCTAAGCTTTTGTCGGATGTGCCTTGGATAGTAAGCATATTAGAGAGGAAGCTGTCATGCCTTCGAAGGAAATGGTATACAGACGGGTGCCACGTTTCCCTTTCATGAGGTCATTCCCTTCAAGATCTCGAATGAAACAAGTTTTCTCCCTAAATGCCACTTCTAGATCACCATCACAAAATTGTCCGACTAAGAACAAATTATGACCTAGGCCCTCAACGTAATATACCCTGCTAATCTCGATATTCCCATTGACATAATCACCGTAACCCATGATAGCTGCGTAATGATCATTCCCGAACCTGACAGTGCCTATGAACTTTGCAACGAAGTTTACTAGAAGCTTTAAATTCCCTGTCATGTGCCGAGAACACCCGTTATCAACAATCCATAGCACAATTTGAATTACCTGCATCACAAAAAGAAGACACGGGATGGTTGGAACCAGTGGATCCAATGGGGTTAGTAATACAAGTTTTCAATATCTTTGGAACCCAGGTAAAACTAGGTTTGTATTGCAACAAACACTGCCACGCCCAACTAGTTTGTGCTTTCTTCTTAGCGAACATGCTAGGTGAATGGATTTTCCTAGGGGCAACTACGGGCTTGTCAATGGTGGTCTCAGAAACTACTTGAGGCGGTTTTTCTAATATGGACTTAGCAGCTGTTTTGGGCCTATTGGAAATGCCAGAAGTACGTTTCTTTTTCCTTGACAAAAGGGTCTTAGCAATGCATTTCTGATGATTTCCAGACAACATACTAGTGTGACAGAATATACAAGAAGCATCAACCATAATATCATTAGTAACATTCAAAGATTCAACATTCATTACATCAGATTCAGAATGAGACTTAGACAAGCTAGATTCCAAACTAGGCGTAACATGTGTCTTATTCAAACTACTAGCATTATTTTCTACTTCTGCATTCTTAGATAATCCACTCTTAGGTTGCCAAACTCTAATCTTCTTTTGTCTTTTCTTTTGACTCTTGGTGGTCTTTGAGCTGCTAGCCTTAGATGTAGAGCCTAATCCTGTGGAAGTTGAAGTGTTCACATTAGTAATTTGTGATGATGCTTTCTTAGGTTCCTTGTCTACTTTGTACATTCCTGGTGCAATCACATTATCTAATACAGCTTTCCCTTTGTCAAGAACTCTGAGTTTCTCTTTCATTTCAATGATGATGTGGTGTTTTTCTTGAATCTTTGATTCCAACTGTCTATTTAACCGAATAGTGTCATTTCTATTATCACAAACTTCAGCAATATCTTTTTCATACTCTAAAATTTGATGTTTTAATACCGCATTTTCTTTTTCAAGTTTTTGAAGTGTTGAAACACAAACATTTTGAGAAGACAAAGATTCTTTTTGACTTTGTAATGCTAACTCAAATTTAATACTTTGAGCCTGACACTTATCCAGTGTTTGACGAATTTTGAAAATTTCTTTTGCACATTTGGTTTCCACATCATCACAGATTTGTCTGAGTCGCTCATTTTCTTTTCTCAGATTTTCATTCTCAATTCTCATTGTCTCAAGTTCATCACAGTGATCATCAACAAGCATTTCATGACATGACAAATAGATAGAATTCATTATCACGGATATCACATCAGAACTGAGAACATTCGTCAAGAGTCGATCAACATCTTTTTCTAAAGCTTTCTTTTGACCTTTTTGTTTTGCAATTTTGACATCTTTTGCATTGAAAATACTCATCATTGATACAACTTCTGACTGGAGATCCTGTTCCCATTGAGTTGCACAAAGTCGCAGGTGATTAACAAGTGGCAAAAATTGTTTTTTGAAAAATTTCTCGCTTTTCTTTCTCATAAGGAGAGAGAAAAGTGGAGACTTTGATTTCAGAATTTCATTCAATAGCGTTTTCCAAAAGTTGAATGTCCTCCATAAATGTTTTGAAATATTTAAGAACGCGACATTCCTTTGGCATTTGTTCATTAACACCTTGACTTGGTAACAGACCATTGATTTGTGCAACAGTGGTAACTGGAGCAACTTCAGATGAAGTATTTATTTCATTTAAAGAGCAAGGTTGTAAAGATTTCTCTTTTTGAGGTACAAAAGATTCTTTAATATGAGGTGCTTTCGAATAATCATATGGTTTGTTATATTTTACATGACTCATCTTTGATCGACACTCGATATCATGTTCTTCTTCCTCTTCAGTACTATAAACAACCACACGTTGAAACGTATCATCAAACAATAATTCGGCACTGTACAACTTAGGGTTTGTCTCGAGTGCTTTGTTTAAAAAACAAGGTTGATCACATCCGATTTCAAATCCATATCCGCGAGGATTTGGTTTGACAGTTAGATTTCGAAGAGCTGTTACAGAATTACCCGCTTTATAAACAACGTTTTGAAAATCCTTAAGTTTGCCTTCCAATGTCACAATTTCTTCAAGATATGAATCGACACGTTTCCTTGAAGCTTCTTTGTGTTCAGAAAAATTTGTTTGACAAGTTGACAATTCTGTTTTGGTTTTAGAAATTTCCGATTGGAGAATGTCAACCTGTTTTTGAAAACAAAATATTTCTTGTTCCTTTTGTGAAATTATTTCATTCTTGGAAACGGTCAATTCTCGAATTTGATGTTCCAAATTTTGTACTTTTACATATGACTCTTGGAATGCAGACTCAAAACTTTTCTCACGTTTTTCTTGGTTTTCAAATTGTGAAAGTTGTTGCTTGTAGCACTCAAGGTCCTTTGTTAACAGTGCAACTTTGGCTTTTAAGTTTTTGTTAATGTCATTGCATTTGTCCATCTGGGATTTATGTGCATTCAATTGTGATTGGGTGGCAAGCAATAAGGTCATGAGTTCTGAATCTGAATCTTGCATAAGATCATTTTGCTCAAGATGTTCAGAATTGTCATCGTCAAAAGAATCATCAAATGAAACTACTGGGTTAATTTGATCATCATCAAAGGTAACCATTGTGTTTATTTGATCATTGTCTGAAGATGAGAATGATGATGCATGTTGAGCAAAATTATCTTGTGTAGATGTAGATACAGATGGTGATGCAATTTCATGAATTAGACAATCTGCTTCAGATACCTGAGATAAGCCATCGGAGTCATATAACGGGCCTGTCTCGGTCATGTTCATCTCCTGCATGTTGGCCAGTAACATGACTGCAGCATTAGCCTCCAGATCCTCTATTTCATCATCGGAATAGACATTTGCCATAAAACTCTGCTCCTTCTTTGTCAAAACACCACTGGCCCTTTCATCCTTCAATGCCATGAGAAGAGCTTCTTTATGATATGCACTACCCATTGTTCTCGGTTTGGGGCATGCGTTAGCCATATGACCATTTCCCCCACAATTGTAGCAAGTGATGGAAGTATTAGCAACCCCTTTCCCTTTGTCAGCAAACTGATTCCTTCTCTGATTGTTACCCATGCTGTTTCGACTACCACTTCCTGAGCTGAATCGTTGTCCACCAGAATTCCCCATGTTTCCTGAGCCAAACCTTCCTGAGGACCGATTCTGAATCTCAACCCGTCCATTGTTAACTACTACCAAATTTCTGGTGTTTGATGATGTCCTCAGACGATTGTTTGACCTGTTGTAGAATTTGCGCACGGGCGATTAATGCAAACCCCTCATTTAAAGAATTAAATGCATCATCTTCATCAGTGTCAACATTGGAGTACATGTTGTAATCAGTGTTGTCGAATGGAACAAGTTGATTATCAGGATATTGTTCTGGTGCTTCATAAGGGATAATTTGATTTGACGGTTGTGGAGTAAACCCTGAATGAGGTGGTGGTGATGGAACAAGCTCCTGGTTTGGTGCAAAATGTGATTGAGCCATGAGAGAAAGTGAGTTTGGATTAGGTGCTGGTGAGAATCCTCCACGTGCAACTCGATCCTTATCAACTTCAGATTGGTGTTGTTTTAGGTAATCATATAACAACCCATAAGATACGTCATTAATCTTCTTGGCTTGACGAACGAATGTGACGTACTTCTGCCAATCTGGGCCGAGGCATCCCAAAAATTTTGAGTTGACAGCAATCTTTGGTAAGGTAATGTTGTGGCGATCCAGATCATTGATGATATTGGTGAAACGATGATAGTATGATTCCAAGGATTCCACAGGTTCAATCATGAAGTGTGTGTACTCCATGTACAACTTTGATTCCAAATCCTCTTGATTCAGTTCAGTACCTTCCATAAGCAGATGTACGTGCTCCCACATGTCCTTTGCTGTCTTCTGGGCATCAATACTCCTGAAGATAGGGTTGGGAATCCCTTGGAGTATATAAGACATGGCTAGCTCATTGGCCTCTTGTTGTAGGACTTGTTCTGCAGTTAGTTGAGCTAGAGGAGTGGGGGTTGTTGTTGCTTCTCTTGGAGGAACTTGAGTTGGATCACCGGGAATGGTTGTTGTAGGTGTTGGATATGTTCCATCAATGATGACTTTCTTCATATATTTCCCGTGAGGTTTCCTTAGCTCAATGAAACGGAGAAATCGACTGGACCACTGCACATAGTTTCCAGGTGTGAGAATAGGTGGTGTGTCTTGAGAACCTGCTTCATACCTCGATTGCTGACTACTTATGGCTTCACACATTTTGATAAACCAATGTAGTTCTCTGGAAGATGGTTGGTAGTTTTGCATTGGTTGTGGAAGAAGTTGTTGCTACTGAGGGAATTGATGTTGATGCATGAACATTTGATGTTGTTGATACTGTGGTTGGTATGATGGTTGATACTGTTGCTGAGGATATTGCTGCTGAAATGGTTGTTGACGGTACTGTTGTTGTTGTTGATTGTAGAAGTTGTAATGGTATGGTGGTTGAGACATCTTGTGTTTTTGTTGATCGTGTAGATAATTAAGATGTGTGTTATGAGTTATTAGGTTTGATATTGGTTAAGTGATATTTTTGTCCAATTTCGAAAGATTATTGTTCACTATGCCAATTGCGAAAGGTCTATCAATTGCGAAAAGTTTACCAATTGCGAAAAGTCTCCAATTGCGAAAGGTCAGTCAATTGCGAAAAGTTTCCTAATTGCGAAAGATCAAACAATTGCGAAAAGTTATCTCAATTGCGATATGAAAGGCAATTGTGATAAGTTAATCGGAATTGCGAAAGATCTAGCTGTTAGACCCGTTCCCCGGGTAGTGGGACCCCACCCTAGATGAAAGTTGACCCGAGCCTAAGTATGTTTGACTAAGGATATGTGGTTTTCTGATGAGGCCTAGATGCGGCGCATCTAGGAAAGTGGCATGCGGCGCATGGTAAGAAGGGAAAGTAGAACCGACTTATTATTGCCCATGCGCCGTATTGGAGAAATAGATACGGCGTATTCTAAGGGTAGCATGGATGCGGCGCATCTAAAATATAGATGCGGCGCATCGACCTTAAATAAGCAGAAATGACAAAAATGCCCTCCCAGCTAGTTTATATGTGTTAGGCTCTAGACATTTCCACACAATTCTTGTGTGTTCTGTAATGTCGAGATAGAGAGAGAGAGAGAGAGAGAGAGAGAGAGAGAGAGAGAGAGAGAAGAGAAATGGAGCTTGGATGATGAAATGATGATGGATTAATGGTGATAATTCAAGAATGAAGTCTATAGCTTGTCCTAGCATGGTTATCAAGTAAGTATTGATGCTTAATTAGTGTTTAATTGATGATTAAGAATCTAGGGTTTGTGAACCCTAATTTGGGATTAAAGGGTAAATGGTGTTTTAAGATAATTAAGAAGTAATGATGATTATGTGATGAGTTTATAATGGGTATAAGTTGGTAAATGATGGGATTAGCTATCATATAATCAATATATGATTATATGATGATTAGAAGTGTTTAGAGGTTAGTTATGGTGGTGTTAACCATGATTATAGCTAATGATTATGTATTATATGTTATGTATGATTATGTGCATAAGGATGCTTATGGGGATGATGATGATGATGAAAGAGTATGATGATGATGATGTCCTTGTGATGATGTAGCTTGGATTAAGGTAAGTAAACCGGTATAATGTAAAGTTATAATGATTTCTATACATTATGTGTTATGTGGCTAATGTGTTAAGATGTTGGTTGCTTAGCATAATGGTAGACTTGTGTAAGAGGATATAGGACTAGTGGATGTGTTAGTTAAGAGTGACTTAAGGAAAGAGGGATGGTTATGGCCTAAGTATTTAAGGTATGTGGTTATGCCCAATGTTGTGGATTGATGGTTGTGTAATATGTAATGTGTTGAATGAAGTATAATGATATATTATGTCCGCTTTACTTACTAAGCGTTATCGCTTACGGTTTAAGTGTTTAATGTTTTGTAGGCGAAAGTGTTGAGATGAAGGCTTGGATAAGGATTAAGGTTGGATATGCGGTTGGTAGAAGAATGGGTAAGAAATAGAGCTAGGTAGATACCGAGCTCAAGTGTATGAGTTTGTACCCCCGCGAGTCAAGTGTTGTTTTGTAACGAGTAAACGAGTGTCAAAATGTATGTCAATAGTCGTATGACGATTTGGTGGTCAAATGGTGTATCAAAGTGTAGTTTATATGTTTATGGTCAACGTTAAAGGGGTGTTTGGCATAAGCTTGTTTATACCCATTTTGAGTAGTAAACGGGTCAAGTGTTATTGTAAGATGTTTGATGTGTTAAATGAATGATTTCGGAAATGTTTATAGAGTAGAAAAGGTGTCAAAGGGTATTTGTGGTGTGTTGAGTTTATGCAGGTGTTCCTGCTGATGTTCTGTGTCAAATGGGTAGATGCGGCGTATCTAGTATGGTAGATGCGGCGTATCAGAAGTTTAATGCGGTGCGGCGTATCTAATATAGTAGATGCGGCGTATCAGAAGTTTAAGGTGATGCGGTGTATCACTTTAGGTGGATACGGCGCATGGTCTGATACGGCGTATCCCTCCAAGGGATGCGGCGTATCGTCAGTCAGAAGGATTGTCAGGTTGTGTTATAAAGTTTTATGTGAAATGTTTTGAAAGATGTTCGAGTATATGTTCTTGCAAATGTTTTAAAAGAATTAAATGTTATAGACTCTGATATTTAAATGAAGAATTTGTATAAGTCGGGTAAGGTCAAACGTTTTCGCGTCAAAAGTCAAAGTTTTTGGTATAAGCGGGCACGGGGTTTAACACTAGCAATTTCGAAAGATTTTCAAAATTAGAATTTCAATCAGTATCTCAAATCTTATACAAGATATGAGATTTAATGCCAAGTCAAAGTATTTTCACAAGCTTATACAAGCAAGTAAAATACTGAGTTCCAATTCCGAAAGATCCGAAGGCTGCTGAATTGCGAAAAACCCTTGAGATTTGCGATAAACCCCTCAATTGCGAAAAACCCTTTTTTATCGAAATTGAATTGCGAAAAACCCTATTTTCGCGAAATTCAACCAGTTACAAGAAACCCACTTTTCATCAACTTTCCGATAACACTAACTAACTTAGATTACTTAACGACTATAAAACAAAGTTTTACCAATTGTTTTTTATTTCTAACGATCAGTAATCCCTAAATATGACAAAAGTTATGAGCTTTAACGATTAACACGAAAATTTGATGATGTTTATGGAACTTGCAACGAGAGGAAAAACGAGTGAGTTTAACGACTAAAAACGTGAACAAAAACTTGCGTAAACAACTAAACCAATCTTAACCACTACTTAGTAACGATTTAAACTACTCAATAACACAATCCTAACTATCCTTTGGCATGTGATACCACTTGACGGTCCCTATATTTAATGTAACACAAGATCTAAACTACTAAACACCACGTAAACAATTACTAACTAAGCTACGTATGAAAGATTAACAACAACTTAACTAATAACGAGAGATTAGAGAGTAGAGATGAAGAGAATAGAAGTAGAGAAGGATGATTATCATTCATACATAAGAGATACAAAGCTTCGGCACATGAAATGAAAACCAACAAACAAAATGATCACCCTTAGCCTCTATTTATAGGCAAGGATTAGGGCAACCATGTGCTAAGTATATTCTTAGCATATACTTAGCATATTCTAGAATTATTCTAATTTGATTCCCATGGCACATGGGCTACTAATGTGCCATGGGCTTGTATCTAAACATATAGCCCATTACATTCAAGCAACCAATTTACTAAACATGACTAAGACTTGATTTACAAATAATAACGTGTTCCCAACACTCTGTCTTGAACTACTTGTGATTATATTGCATCATTTTTATACATCTTATTTTTCTTTGAGATTAAATATATTGCACTAATTCTTTCATTGTAGGTTCATCATTATATACGCTCGATCGTATATAGCATACTCATCATAAGATGAAGTTTGAATCGATTATTTTTCTTCTTTTATTGTAGGTGCTTCTTGATGTCCTCAAATCAAGAGGAGTAAATGTTAAGCACTCAAAATCCTTGCATCATATACGTTGGTACCCTGGCAATGGGGAGTATTGATCAAGGGGGAGCATGCACACATTCATCATGATTCTCATTCTTAGACACACCTTTGTGTTTCGATAAAAAGGAGAAGATAGTCCAACATGACTTATCCATGTGTATCGTTGGCTATATGCATTTCATTCATCGTGCATTTTTCATATATCTTTTTATGTTGCACACCACTAACCTTGATATAGGTTAAGGATCTAAATTTGATACATGGATCCGCTAACAACCTAGGGGACACAACAACCATAGGAGATTGGAGTAGTCTATTTAACTTCACTAGGGATGATGCAAGCTCACCATTTGGGGGAGAAATGAAGTTAACTCCAAGGACACTCCCTTTTTGCTTCAACAAAATGGGGAGAAAGGTGTAAACGGAGAAAGTAATAGGCAAGAAGAGTTGAGAAAGGTGTAAACGAAGAAGGTAATGTTAACGGTAGTACGAACACAAGTAACTTTTTACATTTAACTTTCTATCACGTTTACATATTTTGTCATCATCAAAAAGGGGAGATTGTTAGTGCAAGCAGTCTCGTTGGGGAGATTGTTAGTGCAAGCAATCTCGTTTGTTTTGATTGATGACAAACATGTAACTTGATATATAACATAAAATGTAAAAGTTACTTGTAATCATATCTTGTCTCAACATACATTCAACACCTCTCGAGTCCTCGTATGATACAACACAGGTTCGTACATGTTTTTTATGTGGCATTATGATCAAACCCTTAACAAACAATTTGGAATGTTTAAAATACGGCTAGGTCATTAAGTATTTAAAAAGGCTAACCATTCTACTTAGAACCTCATTTTTCATGTTTCCTAAGATATATAGGATAAGTACACTTTAGGTGTCAATCTAACATGATACATCTTGGTAAACATATATTAGTTAAGCTAGTATATACATGCTACATGATCACTAGGATACATGTTACATACATATATATATTTACATGTTTTACATTTTTAATCCTAAAATGTAAACATATACATGACATCATGGCATACCTCATTAGGAAATCTTTAGATATCTTGGAAGATTTGAAATATATTTTGGAAAGATCTTGAAGCAATATAGTAGTCTTTGTAAGATTGTGCAAGATATGGAAAGATTTGTGAAGATCTTAGCTGGCAGGTCCCGGCGGAACCAAACAACATAAAGGGCGGATCCCTTTATTTGGTTCCGCCAAATCCGTGGGTTGTCTGAACAAGTTTTCCTATAAATAGTAGCCCATTGTTTACCCATAGTTTCAACCCACTTGAATACACATTCCCTCTACCCTTTGCATACATTTAGATCAATAGTAAACCATGTAGAAACACACATTAATCACCCATTTCATAATGATCATAATGTTACTAACTTTCATTATGTTGTAAGCATACACTCGTAATGATCCTGTGAAGCAAGCTCAAAGATCGTGAGTCATCATCCATCACAAGCATAGCATACTTCCTGATCCACCAAGAAGGTTAGAAGATCTTGAAGTCATCATCCACGAAAGCATTCCAACATATGAAGATTCAAGGAAACTTGACATCCTCAATGATTGAAGACTTCTTATTCAAGAAGTTCATGTAGATTCCACATGCATATATGAAGATCCATCACAACAATTTTAGGGAGCTTGTGATCTTCATCCATTGAAGACTTCCCATCAATAGAAGTTAATCTAGATTAGGCATTCATATCCATTGGACATTTATGTCATGGATCATTGTAAACATCATTGCATAACAATCTATTCAAACTAGAATAGGTGTTTTATGTGTTTGGGCCATAAAATACAAGGTTTCTTTGTTGGGCCATAAAACATAGCGGGAGTGGTTGTACCCTTGTAAAAGAACTAGCGGGAGTGGTTGTACCCTTGTAAAAGAACTCGACATCTAGCTTAGTGTCGGAAATTGTATAGGCGACGTCAGGTTGGTTCTACCCCGAACTAGAACCCGGTATTTAGCTTTGTACCGGAAAAAGTGTAAGCGACGATTGTAAGGTTTTCTCCGCCGAGAAGGGAGCTTGTTGATCTAGTGAAGTAACTCTCGAGTTGGGTACTCGGGGAGTGGAGTAGGGCGGAGAGGAGCTCCGTGACCGAACCACTATAAATCATCGTGTTCGGTTTGCGCTTTCTTTTACTTACTACTTTACTTTTATGTTTGCTTTATGTGATTGCTTGTGTTGTGATTAGTTGATGATACTTGTGTGACAACATGTTTTAACTTATGCAAGTTATAAACATCTTTCATATTAGAACAAGCTTAAACGGATATTTGATACAACAAGTTTTAAGATTTTAAAACGGTAACGTATTCACTCCCCCCCCTCCTCTACGTTTTCACAAGCTGTTTACACTGTGTGCTTTAGTGGCTGCGTTCAGGGTGTGTGGTCAGGGGATGTGGGGTGCGATATGGGAGTGAATTCAGTTACTGGGTTGGATGTGTTGGTTCAGTAGGTGTGTTCACAACACGTGTTCAGAGGGTGTGTTCACGGGATGTGTTCAGGGTCTGGGTTGCCATTGGTAAACAAATGGATTAGAGTGGCATTTTACTCACGTTTTTGGTGAATGTTGTGCGACGGGTATTCAGTGAAAAGTGGGCTGGATTAGCCTATTGTAACGATGAAAGAGTCTTGGTACAGGTACGCTTCATCCGCAAACATTTTTAGATCCAATTTTGTATGAATTTTGAATTAATAACATATACCACTACATTCTCTAAATATATATGCACTTTCATTTTTAGTATAAAATTTAGCTGTAACTCATGGTGATATGTATTGGGTCAGCTTAAACTTGCATACTTTATACATGTTTCTTGAGTTTGTAAGTTCATTTTTTAGGCCATTAAATAAGCGAATCCCTGAGATTAGAATTCAATCTTGAGGAAGTCATGAAACTTGAATTAAAATTGAAATAGATGTTCCAGTGAGTAATTGCATTAACACTGGCATAAGGAAGATATTCATCTTGACACAGTTTAATTTGTTTTCGGTCAATCATCATTTAGCCCAAACTTATAACTTTGGAAATGGCATGAGTTTTGGTCATGTATTTGTATCCCATATCAAAATTCCACATTATGAACTTATTGACTATAGACCCCTGCTAATGCTTCGATTATAAATTAGTTAGCTGTTGTGCAAATTAAAAAGAATTTGACGTTTTAAATTTTTCACTATATTCCCCTTTAACAACTGTGAAAAAATTCTTATTAGATATATGCCAATAAGGTTCTAACAGTTCGTACCACATATACTCATACATTATTACCGAAAGATACATTTATTTTTATCTAAGAATGCCAATTATAATGAAAAGTGTATTTCTTCGCCTGCAGAATTGCATCTATAATTTCAAAGATGGGATCTCTATTCTTGGACCAGGGATTATCGACGTTGTTGGGTCAAATTCTTCTTATTTAGTGTTTACTATAGTCGATCAAGATGCTATTGCTTTTGTGCCTTTTTTGGACAATGATAGTTCAGCGCAACCTGTATCTTGGTGGAACAGCTTAATCACAAGGTTTACAAAACCATAAGCTTTTATTAGTAACTTTATCCAGGCACCCTTGCAAAGGTATATGTATGATTTACAAACATAAATGTGCTTAAATTATGAGCAACTACTTCTAGAAGACAATTGGCCGAGTTGAGATATGAAATTATTTCTGGTAGGTAACGGGTTCTTTGGGATAATAAACTTACTTATTTAAGATTTTTTAGGAGTATACGCAGTTTGAATAAGCTGCTCCAAACACTCCACTTTTAACTGTTGGGAACAAAGTTTACCTTTTTAACTTATAATTTAAAACTAATAGGAAGCTTACATTTTTCCACACCATTTTCTTTTTGCTATAGCAGATTACGGACGTATAGAATATTCGTGTTTTATGTCCTTCAATCTGAGCAACCTGGCCGGTTCATTCTTCTGTGTTGAATAACAGGATTTAAGATATGTTGATTAAAAAGTAATGGATTATTAAAAGCCGGGAAGGAAACTAAATAAATAATGTGACATAACAAACTTTAACAGCTTTTTCGTTTTAGATGCTTATAAGCCGAGTGCACATCTGACCATTCTAATTATTCTTATCAGATGGAATTATCAGTTCTTTGCTGGAACCTTTGACGGCGATCCTACTGCTATATTCAGAAAGCTATAACAAGATGGACACGTCTGTCCGAGATGACTATGTATCTCAGGTAAGATCTTTGTATTCCACGCTACAAATTAAACAAGTTTAGTTATATAGAGGATATGGCACTTTAATAAGCATGAGTTTGTGTCGTTGGGTAGACCCGAGAGTGAAATACTATGGACCCGGTTATTTGGACCTTCACAAAACTAATTCTGCTTAAAAATAAGCAAAGTCTCAAACACCCCCATTAGACCGGCTTACCTTATTCTTTTGGCTTAACAACCTGAACTGGACACCCTCATAAGACTGGCTTACCTTTTTTTTTCTTACCTTATTTTACAGTAGCAAACCGTTTTCTTTTCTAAACTTTTCAGGGTTCTATCGTTGAACTGTGCAGCTGAAATGGTTACTAAAAGGGTATTTGAATATGTTATTAAAGCGGGCTTTTAGCCTCAGTCTACATTGGATTTGCCAAAAGGGTGGTTGATTGGAACTTAAAATGAGTTTTTGGTCCGTGTATGTGTTGGATAGGCTGAAAGTTGTTCCATTTGTCTATGAGTTCTGGAATTAGTTATTGTAAAATATTTCCTTCAAATGAAGCAGGGCTCAAATTATTGGATCAGCCATAAACATTTACAACTTTATTTTGTTAGCTAGCCGTTTGACCCAAACTTCTCTTTAAAACGCTCTATACAAAACGTACCGCAGCGAAGCGCGGGCTTAATACCTCCCATGTACCCAAAACAGGTTCTTTTATGTAATTTGTAAACAAATTGTGTTGCAGATATTTATGTAGATTCCTACTCTCAAGAGGTATCTTTATTTTGTAGTCCTATTTGAATCTATACTATATAGTAAAATAAGGTTTTTTACAAGTGCCCTGAAGCACAAGCATTAAAAAAATTATTAATGTCCTTCCTTTTATAACCCCAATGTACAAGTCCTCTGAAGCACGAGCATTAAAAAAATTCATTAAATGTATGACACAAATTCCATAATTACAAACAACCCAAAGCATTATTTCTTTCAAACGCAGAGGGCCAAAGTCAAACTCATGTCCGCTCTTATGAAGCCATATTTTAGTAAAGTAATTATTATCATTCAACAAATTGTCACCAATTCAAAATCTTCTTTTATACGCTCCTCGATGTAAATCGGTATTTAATTTTCAGTTTCAATTCACCAATTAAATTCGATGCATTCAAAAAAATCATCCAAAAATAACCTACAAATTGGTCTATATATCTTTGATTCAAGGATTCATCAACCCTAACAACTCAATAATTCGGTAAGTTTAAAATGTATTGAATCGATTTGGTTTGTATTATTGATGATTTTTTTATGTTTATGATGTAAACCCAGTAATTCAGGAATTGGATGCCGCCGAGTATGAAAAACCAAGATCGAATCACATACTCTGCATAATCTGTATGTGTTTTTTTTATATGTTGTCACTTTAATTTTGTTCCGATTCAATTGAATATATTTAATTTGATATGTGTGATTTGATTAATTCGACAAATAATGATGACTTCCTATATACGATTCAATTGAATATATTATGAGTTTCGATTTAAATCACATAGTACATGTTTTTTGATGTGTTTTGTTGTTGTTTTGATTCAGTTTAATATATTTGTTGGTTTATTTAGCCTTTTCTTACGACTTTGATTTCCTGTTGTTAATTGATTGATTAAGTTTATGTGTTCGACGACCTCTTAAAACTCAGATTATTGCTATTATTTTGAGATGTACGCCAACTATTTGATAAAATTCCTCAATGAAACTTTTGTTTGACAATTCTGTTTTAGAGGTTTAATTACGTGTTTTGTATTTATAAAAGTCTTTGCTTTGTGAATAACAGGAATTCTCATTTTGAAGATAAGGAGTCTTTAAGCTGCAAGAAGGTTTCTTGAAAAGTAACTCGATTCTAAGAAGCCAATGATATCAGCAAGGTATTTATAGATTTGCAAATATGATTTTAAGAAGGTTTCTTGAATGGTCATATCTTTGCTTGGTTAGTGCAAATATTTTAATTGTTACTATGTATGCATTGTCTCTTTAACTTGCTACTGAAACAAATATATGGAACTCATATTTCAAGATCACTTGCTACTGAATAAATCTTTAGGCATGCCATTCAACAATTTTTTGGTGTTGGTTTTCTTTTATTCTTGATGGGTCATGGCGATATGGTTTTTAGGGTTGCATAGGAAAGAAAGTGGCAAGCATTTTAAGTAATTCTCTTATTAGGTTCTTTCCAAAGCATACTAATGGGTGCAATAGATACAAAGGATACCAGATTCCCATTCATTAAATGGGTGTTGGGTAAGCTTTTTTTGTGTGGTTACTTATCAAGCTTAATAGATGTTGTATTGATGCTTGAAACTCCCAATTACCAGCCCATGCTACTGCTCTTTTGACCCATAATGTTTTTAGGAATCCTGTGAGATCTCATTTTAATAAACTTATCGTTCTAAATCAAACTCATGTTCACTGTAGGTAACAAACTGAATATTCAAGCTAACCAAGTTTTTTTTTCCTCAAAGGTATATTTTTTCCACAAAGGCAAGTAAATATGTTTTGTTTGATTAATTTAGATGTAAAAAAATTTATTCCGACACTAAATTTGGTTACATGTTTTTGGAACAGGATACTAGGATGCAAGGTCATGTGAGGATGGCTTCAGTTAATCGGTTCAAACACCAGCTGGAAGAGGGTAAAGCTATAACACTTCAAGGTTACAGCCTTGGATGAAATACAACCAAAATACGGATTGTGAAAAAAGGACTGCAGCTAAGCTTTTTATCCACCACTATAGTGGAACCATGTCCTGATTTTACAGGATCTATCCATGGTTTTCAGTTTCGACCTTTTAACTCGATTGTTGGCCTGCAAAATGAGGATGGACAGTTTGGTATGTGTTTACTTTGTCTATTACAAATTTAACTGTTATACAATGTTAGATATCTGAAAAAATCAGGACATCTTTTGTTTGACATATCCAGATGTGATATGCCAATCGGTGAAGAGTTGTTTAACTTAACTCTATCCAGGTTAGTTACCCTTACGCCAACTAATACGGAACTGATTATTAAAGCCCATGTTTGTTAAAAGTTATCGTTATTTTTAGTTAATTTTACTCCAAGTATGCTCATTGATTTAGTTGATTATCTGCGATTCTGAGATAGTTACGGATATGGCTTTCTTTTCTGAGGAGGTTGTGCTTTTAGTAGTGTAAGATATTTTTCTATTGTTGTTTTTTTTTACTTTTATTTGGTAGTTTCGAGCTTTAAAGAAACTTCTTTATGTAGATATATGGACGGGTCTTTGTTTTTAAGATCATAGAGGGTGCAAATGCAGACGATAAGCCATAGATAATAGGGAAAATAGTTATTGCTCTTAAGATTGAAGTAGAATATAAATATGTTCATCCCCAAAAGCTAACATTATACTGAATCAACATGTCAATAACAGAGTTATGCTACAGCATGAAAGGACGAGTGTACATGCTGCAGCAATTGTTCCCCACAACAACTTTAAATATGGTCTCTAATAGTAGTATGTTATGTACCATAATTTTGTCATCAGTTGTCGGGCTACTTTGGCATGCTAATGAGTTGAAAAGGTTTTTTCTTTCGACATATATATTTTCCTGTAAGTTCTGCCACATTTGACGCATATTTTTCAAACTTTTACTGTGCATACGCAGTCTGCAAAAAGGAGGGCCGCAAGGTAAAAGTTTGACGAACATCACATCCAGGCTCAAGATAAGCAAACTGTGGATGATAGTTTGGTAACCCTTTTTAAGTGACCCTTTAAAGTTTTTGGTAACCCTTTTTCAAGGAAAGGCTTGAGGCATTCTGCTAGGATGATTTGACACACGATTAAGGTGGTTAAACCTTCTAACTTTGTGTGTATGATATGTTGTGTTAAAATGATTAAGTGCGCGGAATTCACTCAACCAAACTTAGAAGGTTGTGTATGTTATGGAAATGGAATTGTTATGTTTGTTAGTTAGCAATGAACACATATAAAGATTATCACCAAACGATTCAATATTATTAAAGATAATAATACGAGTGACCTTGAAATATCACTAGGGTTACAACCTTGAATCCTTTGTTTCTATCACTTGTGATATATTTGTGTTTGTTCTAACAGTTATGCATGTTCTAACGTATGCATGGACTAACTCTTAATACTTCTTTATTTTTCACACACACTTAATATCACTAGTCTAAGATCTCTTTTATAGTCAAAAGATCTTTACAAATTGCTTAAAGTCTTGACCGACTTACTTGGTTAACTTATCCTATTGAGTGTCAGTACATCAGATACAACATGTATCTATGTATACAACTTGTTAACTAAGCACATGGAGAAAGATATTATCTACCGTATATTGTTGACCAAAATACAATAAATATCTTTTCGATCTTATCCTTCTATCAGCAGAGTTGTTCATTATCAGCAGGAACAATCTATCGCTATCAGCAGAATCATCAGCAGAGTTGTTAAGCCTATCAGCAGAGTGAAATGCTCTATCAGCAGAATCAACATCATCAGCAGAAACCGTTTTGCACTATTAGCAGAATTATACTTAGAGTAGAATTCGATATTAAACATCTTGAATATTTAATTCCCAACAATCCTCCCCTAAACATGTGAATCCTTTCAAACATGTTTCTGAATTAAATCTTCTGAATTAAATCTTGGATTGAAGATCTTTCAAACACTTATGTTCTTCAAGATTGAATGTCTTCTCAGTAATTCATCTACTTTGCTCTTCTTTGACTTTAGCAATATTAAAACATATTGAACCTATCTTGGACTAAAAGATGGTGCAATTTCCTTGGATGGAGGAATTATAAGAGGCAATGATGCTGTGTATCTTGGATGCTTGTTTCAACAAGTGAAATCATCTAACCAGCATGTCTTTGAAGTGAAATTGAAACCTTTCTTCGTTTGATCTAGATAGAACTTTCTCCTTTGGAATGTTCTTGTCATTTTCAACCTCCTCATCATCTTGTATGCTCTTGTCTTCTCCTTCCATATATTGTATTATCTTCCTTTTCTGGGCCATTATTTCCTCCCCTGAGATTGTTACCTCCCCTTAAGCAAATAACTTTTGTTTCATCCTCCCCTTGTTTGGAAGATCTCACTATGTACCTTTGACTGATCTATCAATGTGAACTTGTTGTCAGACAATATTGTACATGAAGCCATCAATTCCTTAAGAGTTTAAGTTACTGCCCTCATCACTTCTAGGTGTGTTAACTCCTATGAGAGGTGATTCATTGGACATTTGACTCTTGGTCCATCAATGGATGGTTTTTGTGAGTCCCTTGAAAAATCCTTTTTTTTTTTTAAGAAACTTTTGCCTTAGCAGTATGTTCATGATTTTAGAATTGAAAAATCATACTGCTTCCAACCATTTTGAAAGGACTAAGTGTATAACAGACACTCAATCATAATTTCGGTTTAAAGCAACCTCTGGTTGTGTGAGAACCAATATTTTTCAGTTATAAATAACTGCCTGTGTAAAGATAAATCTATTCAAAAGATTTTCTTGACAGGGTTTCCAGCTCGTGGCATTTGTTACCTCTAACACAAGTGTTAGATTCACTTTTGCTCGCTGTTCTTTCTATCAGATGTCCTCAGACTTGCACATTATACTTAAAAGTATAAAATGATAGAAAGTGAGTTGTATCAGTTACTATCTGATCAACTAAGTCATCAATTCAATGTGAAATATCATAACTAGATTTCAAGAAAGAAGTTGTAAGGAGCTTTAAAGTCCCAAACTCAGTCCATCATAAACTTATTATGGTCAGCAGCTAATATCTCAATCCTGCTGTTTCCATTTCACTTGAAACATCCTTTGTGTTTATATATTCATACCTGAAATTGTTAGACTAAAACCAAAAGAACAATGTACAAAGTACTTGTCTTGCATTAGTATAATCATAAGACCAACTATATGAATAACACAATTTTAATTTTGTACTAGCAGCACCTTGTGTGCTTTAGCAGTACCTTATGATATATTAGCAGTACCTTATGAATCAGTAGCAACAACAAAAATTTATTTACATAAACACACTATTTGAAAATTTTAAAGATTAAGCATTCCAATACTTGCTACCAAGTACTGAAACCTTGAAACATCAAAAGCTTTTGTTAGCAGATCTGCAAAATTATGTTCTGAAGCAATTTTAAGAACTTGAATTAATCTTTTCTCATTGCAGTCTCTTATAAAGTGATGTCTAATTTCAATGTGTTTTGTTTTAGAATGTTGCACTGGATTTTTAATAATACAAATTGTACTACTATTATCAATATGAATAACAGTGTTTAAGAAATTGTACCCATAATCAAGGAGTTGGTTTTGAAGCCATAGAACTTGACTAGAGCAACTTGCAGCAGCTATGTATTCAGCTTCAGTTGTTGAATTTGCCACACTTGTTTGCTTTTTACACTGCCATGAGACAAGTCTACACCCAAGGAATTGACATCCTCCAGTTGTTGACTTTCTGTCCAAGCTAGCACCAGCATAATCACTATCCGAATATGCTACCAAGTCAAAAGGAGATTCCTTTGAATACCATAGACCCAACCTTGGTTGACCCTTGAGATATCTAAAAATTCTCTTGACTGCAGTTAAATGAGAAACCTTTGGAATAACTTGAAATCTTGCACAAACACAAACAGGAAACATGATATCAGGTCTAGACGATGTAAGATACATCAAAGAGCCTATCATAGATCTGTAATTGTGTACATCTACATTCTCTCCATCTTCATCTTTCAGAAGGTGCTTCTCAGAATCCATTGGTGTGCTTGCTATTTTTGAATCAGCAAATTGAAATTTTCTAAGTATCTCTGCAACATATTTGTCTTGACTAATAAATATGCCTTCAGATGATTGCTTAACTTGCAAACCCAAAAAGAATGTAAGTTCTCCCATAGAACTCATCTGAAACTTATCTTTCATAAGCTTCTTAAACTCTAAACACATTTCTTTCCTAGTAGATCCAAAAATAATGTCATCCACATACACCTGCACTAACAGAAGATCCTTCTTGTGCTGTTTGATGAAAAGTGTCTGATCAATCTTTCCTCTTTGAAATCCATTTTCTAATAAGTAGGAAGCTAGTGTTGCATACCAAGCTCTTGGTGCCTGATGAAGGCCATAGAGAGCTTTCACTACTCTGTACACTTTGTTTGGATGTAATGGATCAATGAAGCCAGGAGGTTGTGAAACATATACCTCTTCTCCAATTTCACCATATAAAAATGCACTCTTGACATCCATTTGGTAGACTGTGAAGCCTAAAAATGAAGCATAAGCTAGAAACAGCCTAATTGCCTCAATCCTTGCTACTGGAGCATAAACTTCATCATAATCTATCCCTTCTTCTTGTGTGTACCCTTGTGCTACTAATCTAGCCTTATTCTTGATCACAATTCCTCTTTCATCCCTTTTGTTCTTAAAAACCCATCTAGTGCCAATTACCTTCACACCTGTAGGTAAATCAACTAGCACCCAAACCTTTTGAATCTTGAACTGAAGAAGCTCTTCTTGCATAGCCTCTAACCAGCTTGAATCATCTAGGGCTGTAAGAATATTCTTTGGTTCAGCTTGTGAGAGAAAACATACAAACAAACAAGAGTTTAAAAGCTCATGTTGTTTTGAAGCATAAAGGGCATCAAGAAGCCCTTGTTGGTCTGAAGACTTCAATTGTTGTCTTGTCTTCACACCTGACTGTATATCTCCAATCACATGATCCAGGGAATGAACTTTGTGAATTCTTGATTGTGGTGTAGTAGGAACTTGATAATTTGATGGAAGATTGTTGTAATCCACCTCATTATCTGAGAATTCTGCCTCTTTTGTTTCTGAAGGGCCAGCAGCAGAGTCATTTGGCCAAACAGCAGAATCAGTAAGCTTATCAGCAGAGTCATCAGCAGAAACAGATACACTACCAGCAGCAACAGAAATACTACCAGCAGAAACACTTTGTTGTTCCTGAGTTCCATACTCTTTACGTTCATCTTCAACACTTTCTTTAGCTTGGCTAGAAGAAGGTTCATCAGTTGTCGAAGTTGATTCCACAATTTTACTTGACCATATTGGCATTATCACATAATCTTGATCTTTCTCTAACTCTGCCTCATTTGTTGTATTTGAACCTGCAAAATCATTAGTTTCTGCAACAAAAGGCACATAATTCATTGAATTTGTTAGATATTCCAGATCAAATAGCCATTTTGGTCCTTGACCTTCTACATTGGATTTGTTTTCTAAAAACTCCACATGTAGATTTTCTTCTACTATTTCTTTTCTTGTGTTGTAAACTCTAAAAGCTTTGCTATTAAGAGAATATACCAACAAAGAAACCTTCATCTGCCTTACCATCGAATTTTCCTAAATGGTCTAAGGTATTGAGAATTGTCACATGACATCCAAAAGGTCTAAGAAATCCTATTGCAGGAGTTCTACCATTAAAAAGTTCATATGATGTCTTATTGTGAGGCTGCACAACTAAAACTCTATTTTGAACATAACAAGCAGTGTTGACTGCCTCTGCCCAAAAGTTTATTGGTAGCTTAGAATCAGCTAACATTGTTCTAGCAGCTTCAATTAGTGTTCTATTCTTTCTTTCAGCTACACCATTCTGTTGTGGTGTTCTAGCAACACTAAATTCTCTCTTAATACCTTTTTCTTTGCAGAAATCATCCATAACTCTATTCTTAAACTCTGTCCCATTATCACTTCTAATGACTTTCACTTTCTTGCTTACTTGGTTTTCTATCTGAGTAATGAAGTCCTTAAGGATGCTTGATGTTTCATCCTTAGTGGCTAAAAAGAAAACCCATGTAAATCTACTATAGTCATCAGTAATAACTAGACAATATCTCTTATGCATTATGCTCATCACTGAAACAGGTCCAAATAAGTCCATATGAAGCATAAACAAAGACTGATTGATAGAGTTAAAAATTTTGGGCTTACAAGTGGCTTTGTGTTGTTTGCCTTTTAGACAAGCAATGCATGTTTGATCATTTTCAAATCTTTTGTGAGGTAAACCTCTTACCAAACCATTCTTAACAATTTTATTTATGGTTTTGAAGTTAATATGACCAAGCCTTCTATGCCATTTCATTGATTCTTCCAATGAGGCCTTTGCAACAAGACAAGTTAAATTCTTTTTAGGAATAATATTCTTCATGTCTACACTGTACATATTGCCCTTTCTAGGAATTCTAAGAAGTACTTGACTTTCATCAGGCATCTTAAAATCAGGAGAAAGTACAAGACATTCAGTCTCACAGAAAAGAACATTATTCTTTTTGTCACACATTTGTGAAACACTAAAAAGATTATAATTTAGCTCTTTTACATAGTACACATCTTCAAAATCTAAATTTCCGGTTTTGATTGTACCTTTACCAGAAATTTTCCCACGAACACCCCCTCCAAAGGTAACATATCCTCCATTGAAAGCTTCAAAATCTGAGAGATAAGACATGTTGCCTGTCATGTGCCTAGAACATCCACTATCTGAGTATCCTTGATCCTCTTCCTGATCATATGAATGTCCCTGCACATGAATAAGAGTGTTAGTTTCTTTTGAGGATCCAAGCCATTACTGACTTGGATCTGCCTCTTGCATCAATGTAATTGAATCTTTTAAGAATAGTTGATGCAACATTGGATTTATGAATCCAACATGCTGAGGCCTTAACAGCATTTGCCCTTTTTCCCTTATCAGCAGAGTGAACCACACACTTATCAGCAGAATCTGCTAACTTTGTAGTTCTACCCTTTGGTTTCCAAATTTGTTTATGGACCACTGATTTTGATTGAATGGGACTTAGAACAGTTGTAGGTGCATGTTTGAAAAATGTTTTTGCACCCTTAGCTGTTGATTTTGGGTTAATAGTCATAAATGGTCGAGCAGCAAAATAAAATTTGCTATCAGCAGGATCATTTGGTCTATCAGCAGAATCAGATTTTGAGATAGACTTGCTTTTGACTATTCTGGGGTTTGATTTCTTAGAACTAGAGTGAAAGTGAGATTTAGGTGTTTGCCTTTTGAGATTCACTCTATGGTTTTCATACCCAGATACCCATTGGTTGCAGAAAGCTGCAAGATGGTCAAAACTACCACATGTATAACAAGCTTTATTATAAAAAGCAAAGTCATCACCTAATTGGTTAGACTTGAGGTTGTTCCAATTCCTTTGGTTACCTCTGGGCTTGTTGGTGGTTCTGTATTGCTCACAATATCTAACTGGTTGCCTAACATGCTTAATGTTTGTATGAGGCATATCAGTATTGTGTTTGACTACCTTAGGAACACTTGTTCCTACTTTCTTAACCACTTCAGGTTTAGACATAACCTGTTGTTCTTCATCATCACTATCAGTTGTATAATTTTCAACAACTATAGCATCTCCTTTCTTAGCAAAGGACACCTTGTCCTGATAATGTAAAGTTTTATCTAAACTTTTACTTATCTTTGCTACCTTAAGACTCTTACTAGTCTTAGAACCATATTCCATGATTGGTTCTTGGAACTCAGCTAAGCCTGTATGTGCTAGGTCAACACCTGGAGGTGAAGGAACACCTCTATATGGTGGAGGAACAGTTTTGTAACCTACACCTGAATTAGCTTTATCAATTACCTGAGCTTCCCAAATCTTATTCATTCCTTCCGAGGCATGTGCTAGAGTATCTATAGTTACCTTAACATTTTCTTTTTCAGTTTTGACTTTAGATAACTGTCTACTTTGATCATTAAGTAGTTCATCTCTAAATGCTATTCCTCTTTTTAAAGCATTTAAGTCATCAGTAAACGTAGATTCATTCCTTTTATAATGAAGAATCTGTTTTTCTAGAACTCCTACACACCTCTTGTGATTAGCTAAATTATGAAGGGCATCAATTAACTCTTCTCTAAAAGCATCAAATCTATTTTTAATGTCTTCATAATTTTTAAGATTAGGACATGAATTAGAACAAGTAGGAATAGTATCTACCTCTGAATCAGAAGAAGCCATTAGAGCAAATTCAGTGGCCATAAGAGCAGCATTTGGTGGTGCATCTTCTTCAGTAGCCATAGAGCTCCAATCATATCCAATACCATCAATAGCCAGCATAGCCTTCGGCTCTTCCACCAGTACTTCCTTATTCCTTTCTTGTTTATACCAAGTGTTCCTATTATCCTGCTTCCTTGGGCTTCTACATTCTTTAGCAAAATGTCCCAACCTATGACAGTTAAAACATTCTACTTTCTTCTTATCGAACCCAGCAGTATCATTACCATTTATGGTAATTTATTTTCCAGTTTTCTGCCAAAACTTCTTAGCCCTCATGCTAAGTAAAGCAACTTGCCACTTAATATCCATCTCTTCTAAATCATCACCATCAACCTGCTCAAGGTCTTCATGATTTAAAGGAGAACCACTAGCTTGACTGGTTATAAAGGCATAAAATGTTGGATCACTAAGTCCAGCAATATCCTTTTGTACACTAGTAGAAGGACCACCATAAGTAACATTAGAAACACTTTCAACTTCATCTACCTCTTCTGTATGACTAACACTAGGAACTGATAGGAGTGCAACATTCCCAGAACTAGTACCATAATTTCCACCTCTCTTTAGACTTTGTTCAACAATTTTGAAGTTGTTGAACAAATCATTGAGCTTCATTGTTTCAATTTCTGGCTTGTTCATCTAGACAATAACATGAGTATGGAATTCACTAGGTAGACTTTTCAAGAACTTCATGTTGAGATCTTCCATCTCAGTCTCAACACCCAACACAGCTAACTGACTTACAAGCTTGTGTAGTCTTGAAAATAGTTTGTCAAGAGACTCATTACTAAAAGCAGTAAAGTTTTCAAATTGGTGCTTTAGTAAAGTCTTCTATGTCTTTTTGGTAGTTTCATTACCACCAAACCATGCACAAATCTCTTCAAAAAGAGTTTTTGCATCAAGATATTTGTTAAAAGATAGCATTTGCTCACCAGGAATGGTCATAAGCAACAAGTTTCGTGCTTTCTGATCATTTCTCTTTTGTATCTTTTCATCATTGGAGACTGGTCCAGTATTCCTTTTTCTTACTGTCTTCCCTTCAACAAGAACATCTGAATAGCCTAAAGTGAAGGAATCACCATACTGAATTATGTCCCAAAGAGCATAATCTTGAACCATGAAATATTGCTCAACTCTCATCCTCCATAACTCAAACTCATTGGGTTTGATCATGGGCAACTTTGCAGCAACATTTGTTTGAACATCTTGTACATCCATTTCTTGTTTCTTCTAAAAACAACAATATCAACTCTAGCTCTGATACCACTTGCTAGGATGATTTGACACACGATTAAGGTGGTTAAACCTTCTAACTTTGTGTGTATGATATGTTGTGTTAAAATGATTAAGTGCGCGGAATTCACTCAACCAAACTTAGAAGGTTGTGTATGTTATGGAAATGGAATTGTTATGTTTGTTAGTTAGCAATGAACACATATAAAGATTATCACCAAACGATTCAATATTATTAAAGATAATAATACGAGTGACCTTGAAATATCACTAGGGTTACAACCTTGAATCCTTTGTTTCTATCACTTGTGATATATTTGTGTTTGTTCTAACAGTTATGCATGTTCTAACGTATGCATGGGCTGACTCTTAATACTTCTTTATTTTTCACACACACTTAATATCACTAGTCTAAGATCTCTTTTATAGTCAAAAGATCTTTACAAATTGCTTAAAGTCTTGACCGACTTACTTGGTTAACTTATCCTATTGAGTGTCAGTACATCAGATACAACATGTATCTATGTATACAACTTGTTAACTAAGCACATGGAGAAAGATATTATCTACCGTATATTGTTGACCAAAATACAATAAATATCTTTTCGATCTTATCCTTCTATCAGCAGAGTTGTTCATTATCAGCAGGAATAATCTATCGCTATCAGCAGAATCATCAGCAGAGTTGTTAAGCCTATCAGCAGAGTGAAATGCTCTATCAGCAGAATCAACATCATCAGCAGAAACCGTTTTGCACTATCAGCAGAATTATACTTAGAGTAGAATTCGATATTAAACATCTTGAATATTTAATTCCCAACACATTCGTTTGTGCTGCAAACTGTGGATGATAGTTTGGTAACCCTTTTTCAGTGACCCTTTTACTTGACTATTTTTACCTTTGGTGACAAACAAATGAGAATGGACCATTGTAGGCAAAACGCATGAAAATAGATTATGCAACAATGAAAGAAATGGGAAAGTAATCATATCAGGTACGTAAGCACTTCTATCAGCAATCTTATTTAACAAAAAATTAAAAAAAAAAAAAAAATTACTTATGTAGTTGCAATTAGTTATTGAATAAAAATATTCATATTGCAGGTAACTACATGGTTCTTTGGTACAAGTCTTAGGGTGGTAGATGTCAAAAAGGAGCAATCGAACATATTACAAACTACAAAGTGACAACTGTTAGTTGCATATCCCATACGTATTAAGCAAATATCTTAAGTGTGATTTTGTACCTACAAACATGTAGATATTTTAAATAGTTATGGTTGACTCTAATTGCAAAAGCATATGTAAGCTTTTGATATCCTCATATCTACTGAAATTTTGGTCATATATTAATGTCTTTTGTATGGAACTTATTTTTGTAATGCTTTACTATTAATTTTTGTCATAAAGTATGGGTTATTGTTTAGGTCTGCACAATAATATCTAAATTCAATCCTTTATATATATATATATATATATATATATATATATATATATATATATATATATATATATATATATATATATATATATATATTATCATAATAAATTCAAAACTACTATTTCACAATTTTCCATTTAATCCCTTGAATTCACGGATCAATAAAAAGTTATATGTTTATAAAATTTTTATAAAATGCTATGAAATGTTATTTGTGTTTGTTGTTACTGATTTTATTTATTTTGTTTTTACCTTATTTTTACTCTTTTTATGCGAGATATGTTCTCAAACTTAATTAGCAAAAACATTAAATGGATGTGAAACATGATTGTATGTTGATTCATAAAATAATCACAATATTCTTTATTTTGTTAACCTTCTTTTATGCGTCTTTGTGTAACTTAATTATCATTTTTAGTATCAATTTTTAAAATTTCTTATTTTATTTGCAGAAGTTGAAATTGCTTGGGTTCTATGCTTTAAAGGATTAGTGGAGCTAAATACTTACTATAAAGACATAACTTTTCTTTAGCTTTACAAAAGCCGGTATTCACACACGGACAACTATATGTGGTTGTTTAAAGGGTTTCTATGGACTATTGGGTGTACACCGAATGGACATTGGCTATTATATTGATTAGCGGTCACAGACGTCATTTGCTATTCAAGACTATCAAATTTGGAGATGACAACGCATGGACGTCTATTATTTTAATTGTTACAAACTCAATTGATTGTCGAATAATCCACGTTTTATCTCATTATTTCTTTTATATATTAATGAAATATGTTGACGTTCGTTGTTTTATTATTATCTTATTTTCATATTTCTTTAAAAATTCCGCGAATCTGCGGGTCTTTAAGCTAGTTCAATATATACTTTTCTTATATGTATTAAAAAAAACGAAAGCCAAAAAACCCGCTGCAACGCGCGGGCCGCCATACTCGTTAACACTAATAATCTAACTTAATTAAGTCTAATTAATTGAGGTCTGGTGTTCGATTTTTATGATCACATGGACAGAGACAAATTGGAAATTATTGGATACCACTGCCCTTGCTTAGGCTATGTGTAATGGGGCGCTAGCCACCCCAAAAATGCCCCCCCTCGCGCCCCACCCACTACACAAGGGCGCTAAAGCCCCAAAAAATGCATTGGGCGTGACCATGCTCGCGCTGGTGCCCTCTCTATTTTCAAAAAATTAGCCGTTCAACGGCATGATCAAACGGACATATTTTGGTTCCCAAAAAAAAAAAGACGTCACTATCTTTTTTTCTTTTTTTTTCATTTTATTTTCAAACCAAAACCACTATATAAATAACACTTTTTTACCATTTTCACACACAAGCTCTTCATCTTTTAACCAAAATCCTTCAATTATGTTTCCTAACCGTCCAAACTTTTCACACAACTACAATCCCGGTTTCGTACCACCTCGTCGCAATAACGATTACACACTTAAAGCTTTGGAGGGGGTTGCTGACTGGGCATCCACATATCGCAAAATACCCCATGAAAGGGCTTCATAACTACACATAGCCTTAGGGCACATAATCCTATGGCATAGAATATATTTTAAAAGAGAGGACACGTTTCCTTTTTGAAAAAAACAATTTAAACTTACAAAAAGTAATTCGACAAATGTTAGTCTAAATGTAATAAGGATAACTTAAGGTCGCATTCATGATTGTCGGGACTAAGTCGTATAATAGCAATGTACTTTTTAAAGTGTACCGTTTTGGTACGTATATTTTTTAAAATTGTAGAATAGCAATTCACTTTCATAAGTGTTCTAATTTGGTATGTGACGATGACGTGGCATACCCGAAAGTCTGACACGTGTCACCATTTATATCGTGACACGTCATCATCACGTACCAAATTGGAACACTTATGAAAGTACATTGCTATTCTACAACTTTAAAAAAGTACACGTACCAAAATGGTACACTTTGAAAAGTACATTAATATTCTACGACTTAATCCCCATCATCGTCATATCACAACCGTCACATCAACATTATTTATTTTTTTACATTTTTTTTTTTTACAGATAATTTCATCACCAACTTAGGGTCTGTTTGTTTAGTTTTTTTATTAAGTCCTGTTAAATTAAAGTGTTTGTCTGGATATATGCTGTCTGTTTATAGATAAATAAATAGTTGTTTATTTTGTGTGCTGAATAAAGTGTCTGAATTAGAAAAATTATTGTTATACCCTTTTATTTAAAATAAGTGTTGAATTAGAGGTTAAGAAGTGGGAGGGTAAATATGTAAAAGTAGAATAAAAGTGATGATTTAATATAGAGACTCTCACTCCCATGACTATTTCTAGAAGGTCATCCATTTAAATTAAGCACCAAACAAACACTCAACTAATGACTTAATAAATTTACCTATTTATCATTATCAAACACTACCTTAGTGTAATAATTCACTAGCAAAATATACTCCACTTAAACATATATATACTCCACAAAAACCACTTAATAAACACATACACACAACAAAACTCACACGACTTGGTATTGAGGACGACCTAGTCTTGCATTTTTCTCATCTAAGACGCGTCGAATGGGACCTCTGTAACAAAGAGGACGCGTCCTCAAGGTCCGAAGACTCGGTCTCGAGGGCTTTACTGCGCCCGACCTTCCTTTTAGGTTTTTTTTTTTTTTACCATAAAATATTAAATGATTAATTGATAAAGTTGTTTTTTTTTTTTTTTTTTTTAAGTATAGGAAATCAGACTCTAAATCAAAAGAAGATACTGAAAATTGGATAACTTTAGATTAGTATTTACCTTTGAAAGATTAGACACGATTTAAATGACATTCAAAAGATATATCTTAACTTACGATTCTTTTTGATACATGAGTTTGCTAGATTAATGTTACGAGGAAACTATTTTTATATTGGATCATTTACTTGTAGTCAACTAAAAGCTTGTGCTAAACATGTCAATTTAAAATTCGTGATATCATATTTAACACATTGTGAGTTTGGTTCAATAGATCAAAGAAAAATTAAAGGTCAAATAAATCATTATCAAACATTCATTTTTTTATCAAAACAATAAAATAAACTTTCAACTTCATTTTTAAAAACTAAATATCACACAAACCATTGATCGTTAGACGAAATTAATCATACCATCACGACAAGCATAAAATTACCTTTAATTTTTTTTCCCCTAACTTAATGAAATTATAATTTTAAATCTCTAATTAAAAAATAAATAAATAAATAAATTAAAAAAAATAAAAAATAAAAAATAAATAAATAAATAAACCATAAAAATAAACACAAACATGCCAAAAACCTTCAATTAACAAACACTTTCAACCAAATAAAAAAAATCATAAGAATACCTCACAATATCCTTAGAAGCTGGTGGTAGGTGTCATTGGTAGGGGTTTCGGTAGGCTGATATGTGAGGAGAGAAAACATACATCCTCCTCATGTTTATTGTTTTTGATTAGATGACCAAGCTTCTGGAATTTGAGAGAGTGTGTTGTGTTTTTTATGTTAGTGGGTGTTTTTGATTAGTCATGGACACGTTTTTTGTGTTAGTAGGTGTTTGTGATCAGTCATGCACACGTGTCTATAGGATTTATCTAAACTTCAAAACGACAACACCTAGGCTTAAAAACGACAACACATTGCCGAAAACGGCGTATTGTGTCGTCCTCACCATAAATGTATAATAGAGTAATTTGTTTTGAAAAATTACATCAAACCTTTTTCTGCAAACGAATACTGGCCACCACAGACCATGCACCTCCCTAGTCCCTACCATCAACCACCACAACCATTGTTCACCGCAGACCATTGGTGTCGAACACACAAAACGAAACCTATCACTATCGAAACACAACAACCACCGAAATCCTGTTTATCATAACATTCCATGTTTCTAAATCTGGTTTTAGTTCATCAAATTCAAATTCAAAAAAAAAAAAAAAAAAAAAAAAAAAAAAAAAAAAAAAAAAAAAAAAAAAAAAGTCAATAGCTATTTTAATGTTCACCATTTAGCTTAGAACAAGTAATCCATAAACCTCTATCTCAAATGTCAAATTATTTAACTCATTAAAGGAAGATAAAAAAGAAAAAAAGAAATGATCATATTTGGGTTCGAACTCGACAAATGTAACATTCTTTTAACATCCCCTCAATTTGACAAACATCGTGACATAAATATCATTTTCAACACAATCTTTACGGCCGAACAATGAAATTATTCACCAACTTCAACATCATCCTCTCAATCCGAAAACAACCGGAATAAATAGTTTTCAAATGTTTAATACTTGTATATATAGTATGCAAAGTTTAGTAACTTAGGTGAACATTTTCGCATACTTTGGCAACATATACATAAATAAACACCCTTGTTTGATGACCTGGAAATGGTCAACCGGTTATCACGCGGTAGTTGCTTTTCGGAGTAACTTGAATGAGCGATTTTTCAAACGTTAAATGACTTGGATGAAAAATACGCAAAGTTTAGTAACTTTAGTGAAATAAAATACTATAGCTTAACAATTTTGAAAACTTGATTACATCTACTATATTAATAAAACAGGGTTTTGAAAGTTAATCAACATCTCAAAATACCTTAAAACTTGCCACCTGGAAATTCAACCTCATCCGACAGTCATGGATCAATATTGTTTTTAAAAAAGTAAATGCAACAATTTTGGGCGGCATCATTTGGTATCACTTCATTGAAGAAAAAAAAAACATGCACACAATCCTCTCCCTCTCAACATCCCCTTCTTCAAACCCTAACTGAAACCCTTCAAACTATCACCTCCCCCAAATCAGTTAATCGCTAATTTTTGCCAACAAAACATTTATCAATAAAATCAACTAATCAGTTAATCCCTACTGATAAAGTGATAAGAATTGATTTTGTTTCCAACACAAACACATATCCCCATCAAGTAAACCAACTATGATTCAGAAATTCTCAAACAAAACGACGCATTTTTATTTTTTTTTAGTTTTAACTGTTTTGATTATCAAAGAAAATGATTTGGATGTTGAAGTTTTGTGATCGATTATGCAAAAATGACGTCATGATAGATTTGTGGCGGCTGCATCTAACATATTTAGTTTTGTTTTATTAATTAAATTGGTTCTCATCTTTTTTATTTTAATGGATTTATGAATGTTTAATGAAGGTGTTCACCAAGTGTTCGATGAAATGTCTAAGAGAAGAATATAAAAGGACATGTTTCTTCTCCAGGTTGTTTCAGGTAGATTGATAAAGGCTTATTCTACAAATTATTGGATGCTTTGAGTAGCCTTTCGGTTATGTACTTATATATGATGAAATGCTAATCAGTGAAATATTGTTTTAACACAAGAACCAGATAATGAGAAGCATGCGGTTATACCTACAAGTTTATTTGAGCTATCTATCATAATGTTTCATTGGTATTTTTATATATACTCATGAATGGGTTGGTTTGGTAATTAGATATTCTTAACAGGTAAAAAAATGGCATTCACAAAAAACATGTCAAACATGTTTAAAGTCAATTAAATTTTTTGTTATCATTATCTATAGGCTTCAGAATTGGTTTATTTGAGGAAAATGGATTATTAGTGTAATTACATTTTGTTGTCTATCATATTTGCAGGACGAAAATTGAAAGGTTACCTGGGAAATCCTTGACTTAGTTAAACCATTCTAGATAAAAATAATTCCTCATGCGATCTCTTGGTTTACGGGTGAAGCTGTTCAACAAGATTCGTTTGTAGGTCTTGAAGAAGATGAGCATGATGATCATATTGAAGATGATGAGAAAGATGACGAGAATGATGATGACGAAGATAAAGAGGATACTAAAGGGTGAGCAAAAAGAAGGTACAAAATTTTCGCCAAGTTTTATTAAATTATGGCCTAATTGCATATAACAATAACAAGCTACCATTATAGTATATGAAAATTAAAGTAGTTTGTTGCTAATATTTTCAATTGATTCAATTATCAGTCACAATCATATTTTGATTAATAAAGTAGTATATTGATAGTTTAATTATGTAGTTTGATCCCAATCATGTTTTGTGTGCTATATTAAAAATTGTCACATTAATAATAACGAACGTTTAAATGTACACATTAAGTTTTTATATATATATATTTTTTTGGCAAATTGTCTCATTCTTATTACTATTTGAGCGGTGTTTGGATGCATGTTTTGATTGTTTTGGTTCTTTTACTTCGGAATGCTTCATATGTTACGAATTACAGTTTTGACAATTATGAATCTACGCATTCCACTATACGAATTTTCATAACGAGCGGTGATAGTTTTGACCCGTTTACTTCTACATTGGTCAATTTGCATTGTGTTTCAACCGTTTTGACATGTTATACCAAATTCCCTCATTTTGCCACTTCTATTCTTATTTATCATAGGTGACATGAAATTTTATTGGCTTGACCCGAAAGAATTTTGACCCAAAGATCTCAAATGTATTTAATAATTAGTGTGAATATGTCTCTGAGTACAACAAATGTGTTATTGCAGTAATGATCTACTTTTTATTTAATAAAACAATTGAGGAGACTGTTTGTATTGAAAATATACATTTTAGGCTACTTTGGACCCATTTGACTAAATATAAATTTTTGTTGCTAAGATTCCCATGCAAGCAATTGCACAAGCTTTGTATGGTCAAGAATCAGAAAACTCTCAGGAAGCTTTAAGGGTTCTCGACATTATTCTCAGACAACACACAACTAAGCAGTAGGTTATCTACTTATTCAAACTGAAAATGAGATATATGTATTTATTTGGGCTAAATTTGATTTAATCCATATTGCAGGGTTGGACTGTCTGCTTGTGCTCCAATCGTTCTTCCACAATGATATGAAGAACTTTGCTGATGTTTGACTGATTTCAAATTTTCGTGGGAGCATTCAAGAATGGGAGCACTACAAGAATGGGACAACAACAAATACTAATGAGTAAGTTTGGCTAAACTATAATTTTTTAAATTATGTTTGAGTAAGTTTGCATAAAAAATTATAATATTCTTTAATATAAATTTAGATTATTATTCCACTGTGTTGCTTTATCATCATATTTTTACACTTGCTAATATAGCATTATTAAAAATAGTGTTTACGGGTCACCAATACCAAGTAATATCAACCAATTTCAACCCATGACAAAAAATTGTAGCATTTTTTTTTGGTATCTACGCCTATATGATTTTGAGAGAGTTAAATCCAACCATATATGCTACCGAGCTTAAATTGATAATCATAAATACTTTTTTTTTTTTGGTATCTACGCCTCTATGATTTTGGTATCATATTTGAAATTTTCAAGTGGTCTGACTTTTTGATTCGTATAGCCAAGAGTTATATATGTTCCAACAGGCTGCCCTTGATAGGCACACTCACAAAACAATCATAGTTATACTAAATAGCTATATAGAAACATGCATCTAATGCATACTCCTGGTGACCCAAAATTGTCGCCACATTTCTGCTCAAACTATAAGGACTAAGGGGGTGTTTAGCATTGCGCTTTGAAGTTGATTATATGATAGTTTATGTTTTCAAGTAGCATATAATCATAAGTTTTTGGGTACCTTCTCATTATTTCTTGTTGTTTTCTTAGAAAGGTTGATACTATTCCGTATTTAAATATGCGGTCAGTTATCTAACTAAATGCTATGCTTTTGATAGAGATTTTTTATTAATGCTTGTCAGATACCTGGCTAATTATTTTGATGGTAGCTGTTGCCGCTTCTTTGGCATTTGGCATAAAAACGGAGGTTAGTATTTCACCATCTGCTTTTCTTTCTGTTGAAGAATCTTTTAGCCCATCTAGGAACAATAACAACGATCCATATGCAGCGGACAAACACAATACGATCATCATTATCGAACAAGGTTGTGATATAATAAACACGAACGGCCGTTTTATTAAACAATAAAAACCTAACAACAAACTAACAATTAACGTGTACAAGCACACGTTAATACACGACTCTACTTGTCGATCTACATGTTTTCTGGATTGATACTTACTGCCGCACCCTAAACCCTTTATAAATAGGGTTTTACATAAAACCTAACTTTCGTAGGAAGCTAACAATATTTATTCATTAAGTCCTTTTTGTTTCATGTATCTTCATTAGGCACATATAGTTTTGTGAACATCAAATCATAATTCCCAACAATCTTCCCCTATTTGATGTTACAAAACTATCTCCATGAAACAATGATAAGCAAGCTGCAATACAATCTTCTTCCCCTTTTTGTAATCATCCAATAGGGGTCTTCAATGCAACTTGAATCAAACGCTTCCCCTTAAGTAGTGCATGTAGATGGTTAAACAAGCTTCCCCTGAAACCAAGCATGTTTACCATCTCTTGAATCACGAACTCTGTAGGCTCTATGAACTGATCACTGATGAAGAAAACCAAATATAACGAACATGATGAAGAAGTTGAATCTCCCAAACTTGCGTCTTATATCTTGCACTATCCACATGACTCCAAACTTATTCCAAGAAGTGGGCTACTAGGACCTCTTGATAAATCCTAGCAAATGTGAGCATTAAGCGCATGGTACAGAAAATAGATCACACACTTTTGCTAGATTTATCATGTCTTTGTCACCACCATATAAAACAAACAAGTTATCTCCAAATGTGACTAGCCATTTGAGATATGATAAGAACACGCACCTGTGAAACTCAACTACAACATCAAATAGATCATATTCACTTTTCTTCTTCAAATAATCACCCAACACAAGCCATAAAAATAAAGAATGTATCGTGATCCATCTCTTGAATCTCGGACTTCAATTCGGCTTAAAATAGTATCTGATTTAGTACGAACAAGACATGTTTATACACCTTAGTTATGGGTCTTGGGGTCCTAGACCATCCTCACCATAACTGACCATTTGATCCTAGATCAAACCCAATAATAATTCGTGTGGTCCCTGACCTCACGACATCATTACGTTAGGAAACAGCTCGTAAACACCAAACCAAATTAATAAACCAAGCCATCATATCGTCCAAGATCCAAAACTTGAGCGAGCAGTATAACCCGAAAACCATGAGCAGACTTCACAATGAACAGTACCAGAATTAACTGAAGAAGAAACCCGAATTAATTAAGTCTGGTGACCAGACTTAACTTTCCGAAAACAGACTTAATCGAGCAGACTTAATCACCAACTAGACTTAATTCACCGACCACCAGAATTAAATTCCAACGACCAGAAGTAAGACCAATGACCAGAATTAATTCACCAACAACCAGATTTAATAATGTAGCAGCAAGACTTAATGATGACTGAGCGACAAACCAAACTGAATATACCAGCCCAAAAATCATTAATGCGTACGAGGTTAAAATATACACTTCACTTGCGTATAACGAATTGGTCCCACATAAATCAGCCAACGTCCCACTTAATTTGACCAAAGACCAAATAAAATAAACAACACAACCCTCTTCGATCAATCAATTAAAAAATTAGCAAGCGACAAATAAATATTCACATGTATAATATGTTAATATCAATCATGTATTTGACAGATTACATGTGACATAACCTCAACGCATCCCCACTTATTCGAACCAATAAATTACTTGCAGCATACAAATCAATTCCATGAATATTCACAGATTAGATGACGACAAACCAAACCCAATTAAATATTCTGATCCACGAGAGTTGTGAATCGATTCCCAACAATGATAAGCATCGTCATCAATGATACGAGGTGTATTTAATTAATAATGATAAGAATCAACATTAGTTTATTACCGTGATTCAATTGTCGCCAAGTAATTGTAAACATCACACGAACTTTTCTTCGAACTGACTTCCGATCATAATACCTGCTCCAGATCTGCTTCTGTTCATCGAATCTATTCCATCACCAATCATAACAACCTTGTAGATCCTAGATATCGAGAGCCACCCGCTCTGATACCACTTGTTGAAGAATCTTTTAGCCCATCTAGGAACAATAACAACGATCCATATGCAGCGGACAAACACAATACGATCATCATTATCGAACAAGGTTGTGATATAATAAACACGAACGGCCGTTTTATTAAACAATAAAAACCTAACAACAAACTAACAATTAACGTGTACAAGCACACGTTAATACACGACTCTACTTGTCGATCTACATGTTTTCTGGATTGATACTTACTGCCGCACCCTAAACCCTTTATAAATAGGGTTTTACATAAAACCTAACTTTCGTAGGAAGCTAACAATATTTATTCATTAAGTCCTTTTTGTTTCATGTATCTTCATTAGGCACATATAGTTTTGTGAACATCAAATCATAATTCCCAACACTTTCTACACCAACTGGTTTGAACAAAAATCAGTTCTTGGACTCTCTTTTTCTCCTTTTAACTCAAATGAAAGTTTTATTTATTTAGAAAGTCTTGGTTTATATTTGTGGCCTTGTGGGTCTTGATTATCAGCTAATGGGTTGTTTTTGTTTGTTTGGTTTGTGCAGATTGTTTTATCTGCAACAACCGGAGGCTTAACAAGGTTGGATTATAAAGATGAAGAAAGAAACAATAATACTAATATTTCATTTCAATCACAAGCTACTAATAGGATGGTATGCACTAACCTTTTTTTATCTTTAACCAATTGTCCAAACTGTTATTTATAATATTTCATTTTGAGCCAATATGAAAAGGGAAACGTCCCATACGTGGTGGGTAATGGTGCAGGTGTGTTCACTAGAAGCCCAAAAGGAGACAACTCAGATTGTGGCTGGATGGTTCAATAAAACAATACTAATACTTTTACAATGTTGTATGACATGGAAGTCTTAGATGTTTTTTATTTGTAGCAACTGTTTCAAGTGTTGGATGATTTTATTACTTTCGTTTTAACATTATATTCGTTTAACATTATTGTGTCAAGCATTTTACTATTTTTATCTTTTAAAGAATTCTTGGAGCTAGCCGCCCATCGGGCGGGCCTTGAAGCTAGTAACTTTATATATTAACCTCTTATAAAATATATGAGATGTTTGAGATTTCTTAATTAGTTGATACTTTGATAGGCCTATTTTATGTTTTTCTAGATATCTTTTATGGTTATTGATAAACCTATTTGGCATATATGATTATTCCATTCAAATAGAGTGTTCCCTTTCCATTCACAGTTATGATGACCACTAAATGATTCGACAAAAGGAGACTCAGGCTTTAATTTACCCACACACAAAATAATACTTGAAGGAAAACACATAAAATTCAAATGCATACCCTTTTTTTGGTGCATACTAATGGACAAATCCCCACCATCCATATAGTTTGATCTAATGGTGAGGATTAACCTAAGATTAATTATGAAAACCTAAGTCCATGTTTTTTTTCCCTCTTTCTTTGTCTTTTTGTCTTTTTAATTGTTCACTCACTTTCTTTCTTTTTTTTTTTCTTTTTTTTTGAGTCTTTTTTTTTTTTTTTTTTTTTTTTTCTAATTCACGCTTCTTTTTTTCTTTATCTTTTTTTGTTTTTTTTGTTTCTTTTTTGTTTTTTCTTTCCTAATTCACTTTTTTTTTTCTAATTCATTTTTTTTTAATTCACGTTTTTTTCTCTTCTACTTCGCTTTCATACGTTTTCGTCTGTTTTCATACATTTTCATCCGTTTTCATACGTTTTCGTCCGTTTTTTTACGTTTTTAAACGTTTTCATCCGTTTTCAAACGTTTTCGTCTGTTTTTATACGTTTTCGTTCGTTTTTATACGTTTTTGTCCGTTTTGATACGTTTAGATACGTTTTCGCCCGTTTTCAGACGTTTTTGTCCGTTTTTTACGTTTTCGCCCATTTTTAGTCGTTTTCGTCTATTTTCAGACGTTTTCGTCCGTTTTTATACATTTTCGTCTGTTTTCATCCGTTTTCTTACGTTTTCATCTGTTTTCTTATGTTTTCGTTCGTTTTCATACGTTTTCGTCTGTTTTAATACGTTTTTGTCCGTTTTCATCTGTTTTTCTTTCGTTTTCGTCCATTTTTAATACGTTTTCGTCCATTTTCAGACGTGTTTTTACGCTTTCATACATTTTCGTCTGTTTTCTTACGTTTTCGTCCGTTTTCATCCGTTTTCTTACGTTTTTGCCCATTTTCGTCCGTTTTCATACGTTTTCGTCAAGTTTTTTACGTTTTTGTTCATTTTAATATGTTTTCGTCCGTTTTCTTTCGTTTTCGTCCATTTTTCATACGTTTTTGTCCGTTTTCATACGTATTCGTCTATTTTCTTACGTTTTCGCCAGAAAACATTCATATGAGGTATCACTGGTGATATCACTGGTATCACTGGTGATATCACATTCATATGAGGTAATACCTTTGATATCACATTCACTGGTATCACTGGTGATATCACTGGTATCACTGGTGATATCACATTCATATGAGGTATCACTGGTGATATCACTCGTATCACTGGTATCACTGGTGATATCACATTCATATCACAGAAAATCACTTCTGAAAATCACTTGTCATATTCAGAAAACCACTTATGATATTCAGAATATCACTTGTGATATTCTGAATATCACAGAATATTAATTATGATATCCAGAATATCATTTGTGGTACTCAGAATATCACTTGTGATATTCTGAATATCACTGGTATCACTGGTGATATCACTGGTATCACTGGTGATATCACTGGTATCACTGGTGATATCACATTCATATGAGGTAATACCTTTGATATCACATTCACTGGTATCACTGGTGATATCACTGGTGATATCACATTCATATGAGGTATCACTGGTGATATCACTCGTATCACTGGTATCACTGGTGATATCACATTCATATCACAGAAAATCCCTTCTGAAAATCACTTGTCATATTCAGAAAATCACTTATGATATTCAGAATATCACTTGTGATATTCTGAATATCACAGAATATTAATTATGATATCCAGAATATCATTTGTGGTACTCAGAATATCACTTGTGATATTCTGAATATCACAGAATATCACTTGTGATATTTATAAACATATGAAAACGTCTGAAAATGGCCAAAAATATTTAAAAACGAACGAAAACGAATGAAAAAACGGACGAAAACGTATGGAAATGGAAGAAAACGTATGAAAGTGTAAAAACATGTATGAAAAGGACAAAAACGTTTGAAAAATGGACGAAAACGAATGAAAACGAACGAAAACGTAAGAAAACGGACGAAAACGTATAAAAACGAACGAAAATGTAAGAATACAGATGAAAACATATGAACACAGACGTTAACGGGCGAAAACGTAAGAAAGCAGACGAAAACGTATGAAACCGGACAAAAACGTATGAAAACGGACGAAAACGGGCGAAAACGTAAGAAAACGGGCGAAAATATATGAAAACGGGCCAAAACGTACGAAAACAGACAAAAACGTATGAAAACGGACGAAAACGTATGAAAACAGACGAAAATGTATGAAAGCGAAAAAAAACGTGTATTGGAAAGAAAAAAAACGTTCATTAGAAAAAAAGACAAAAAAAAAAAAAAAAAAAAAAAAAAAAAACTTGAATTAGAACAAAAAAAAAAACAAAAAGAAAAAAAAAAAGAAGAGTGAATTTGTAAAAAAAGACACAAAAAAAGAAAGAAAAAAAGTGAATAATAAAAAAGACAAAAAGACAAAGAAAAAGAGAAAAAAAAAAAACATGGACTTAGGTTTTCATATTTAATTTTAGGTTAATCCCCACCATTAGATCAAACTAGATTGATGGTGGGGATTTGTCCCTTGTTATGTACCCAAATAGGAGTATGCAAAATAATACTTGAAGGAAAACACATAAAATTATGGATGAACTTGTCGTAGCTGCAGACATTCTTTGTCAATCACACTTTTGTACAAATTCAAACATCTACCCTTATTATCAATTATTAAAAAAAATTATTATTCATTTCAAATTTTCACTGTTGTCACTTAGGTTTTGCATCATTTGACTATCAACTATTTGAGATAGTCGCCGTTCAAAAATGAAATTTGAGATAGTCGCCTGCCGATGTGGCGAGCGCGACTCCGATTCAAAAAATGAAAGTCGCCGTTCAAAAAAAAATCAACTATTTGAGATATATAAGTTGTCATTAGTTGACTACAATACCTTTATTGATTTCAAATTTCCACTTTTGTCCTTTTAGTTTTGCATCATTTAACCATTAGCTGAGTTATATAAGTTGTCATTATTTGACTATAGAATATTAATTTAGAGTTTTTTTTTTTTTTTTTTTTTTTTTTTTTTTTTTTTTTTACAATGATTTCCGACCTTTTGACCGACTAATTCAAAGGGGTTGAACCCACCGCCACACAAACTCAAACCAGGTAAAGCCCTCCATTTTCAGGAGGTTGGCGTTACCTGATTTGAGTCTGTATGACGGTAGGTTCAAACCTCGTGAATTAATCGGCCAAAAGGTCAGAAATCATATAATTCCGTTACTACTCAGCAAAAATATATGTTACAAAAATATATGTTACATCAAAGTGATATCTTAAAAAGAATTTATTGATATGCCATTAGTTTGTATATCAATAAGTTAATACATAAATCTTGTAGGAAAATAAGTTATGTCGACTAACTATATTCTAAAAAGTTACTATATATCAGGTTCGTGAATTATTTTAAGAGATTTATACAATCTTCGGTGTATCTATAAAGGCTGTGTTATCCTAACACCTTTTATAGGGGGTGTTTTCAATGATTGGACGCTACCGCTGGTGGTACTGTCTGCTTTACGGAGTTGTACATTTGACTAAAATAGGAGGGCCTCACATAATAGAAGGTGTTCCGTTAACACAACCCATCTATAAAAAAACAGAAATAGTGATCACTATGCACACAAAAAGACACGTAAGATCTCATCCATATTTATTGTATGATTTTAAAAAGACACGTCGTTGTAGAAAGTGTATTTGGACTGAAATATGAAAACAGACAAATAGTGAAAATCAATACTATAACTTTTGAAAAGAATATTATTTTGTACAAATTTGGAGTATCTTGGGACAAGTCTGCGCTCTGCCTGCTTTAATGCCAATACATACTCTAAAAGTATTTGAAAAAATTAACACGAATAATCTAACTTAATTAAGTCTAATTAATTGAGGTCTGGTGTTCGATTTTTATGATCACATGGGCAGAGACAAATTGGAAATTATTGGATACCACTGCCCTTGCTTAGGGCACATAATCCTATGGCATAGAATATATTTTAAAAGGGATGACACATTTCGTTATTCAAGCCCCCCTATAGGGGGGTGTTGACTTTTCATGTGCTGCCGCCGTTTGTACTGTGTGCTTTAAAACTTGTACATGTTGACCAGAATAGGCGGAGCCCACATAGTAGGGGGGGCTTGTATAGTATAACCCATATTTTAAAGGCACATGTTATTCAAGCCCCCCCAAAAACCACTATCCAAGCCCCCCTCTTTTTTTTGATTTTTTTTTATTTTTTTTTATTTTTTTTTTTATTTTTATAATTTTATTTATATCAAAAAACTATAAACCTGAAAGTACGGAACAGAAAATATAAAGTTTAATATGTCAAACGCTAAAAACTGTCTGAAATACGGAACAGAAACTGACAGAAAACTGTGTTATACTGCAAAATAAAGGGAATATTCCCTTTGTCCCCTATGATTTGACATCATAGGGGGGGGCTTCTATAACATAGAACCCATTTTAAAAGAGAGGACACATTTCCTTTTTGGAAAAAACAATTTAAACTTACAAAAAGTAATTCGACAAATGTTAGGCTAAATGTAATAAGCATGGTTGTTAAGATGCTGATCTTAAGATCTTACGATTTTATGATTCTACAAAGCAAAAACGATCTGGATCCTACGTAGGATCTTAACAAGCTTAAGATCTTATAGGATCCCTATCTTGACCATAAGATCTTAAGATCTACTCCGATCCGATTTTACTTTTCTCGAACCGCAAACTAAAAAACTACAAATTTATGGTTTATGTTTTTATATAATTTAAAAAACAACATGTGATTCTTCTTAAACATTTCATATTCATAATTTATGACAACGTTTCCATGAAACATTTATATAATTTCGTGTTTATGATATGTAATAATTTTTAGATTTGAATAATATTATAAAGATTAATAGAAAATGACATTATAATAGGATCTTAGGATCCCGATCCGATCTTACGATCACGATTTTGCAAAGAGGAAAACGATCCTAGGTAGGATCCCGATCTTAAAATCCTTGGTAACAAGGATAACTTAAGGTCGCATTCATCCTCGTCAAGATTAAGTCGTATAATAGCAATGTACTTTTCAAAGTGTACCGTTTTGGTACGTGTATTTTTTTTTAAATTGTAAAATAGCAGTGTACTTTCATAAGTGTTTCAATTCGGTACGTTACGATGACGTGACATACCCGAAAGTCTGACACGTGGCACCATTTATATCGTGACAAGTCATCATCACATACAAAATTGAAACACTTATGAAAGTAAATTGCTATTTTACAACTTTAAAAAAGTACACGTACCAAAACGGTACACTTTGAAAAGTACATTACTATTTTACGACTTAATCCCCATCATCGTCATATCACAACCGTCACATCAACTTTTTTTTTTTTTTTTACAGCTAACTTCATCACCAACTTAGTGTAATAATTCACTAGCAAAATATACTCCACAAAAACCACTTAATAAACAAATACACACAACAAATTAAAACTCACACGATTTGGTATTGAGGACGACCTAGTCTTGCATTTTTCTCATCTAAGACGCGTCGAATGAGACCTCTGTAACAAAGAGGATGCGTCCTCAATGTCCGAAGACTCGGTCTCGAGGGCTTTACTGCGCCCAACCTTCCTTTTAGTTTTTTTTACCATAAAATATTAAATGATTTATTGATAGAGTTTTGAATTATTATTATTAACTTCTTTTTTTTTCTTTTTTTTTTTTTTTCTTTTTTTTTAAGTAAAGGAAATCAGACTCTAAATCAAAAGAAGATACTGAAAATTAGATAACTTTAGATTAGTATTTAACTATTTACCTTTGAAAGATTAGACACGATTTAAATGACATTCAAAAGATATATCTTAACTTATGATTCTTTTTGATACATGATTTTGCTAGATTAATGGTACGAGGAAACTATTTTTATATTGGATCATTTACTTGTAGTCAACTAAAAGCATAAAATTGAAGATCAAATATTTAACACATTGTGATATCATATTTAACTATTTTTAAACATGTCAATTTAAAATTCGTGATATCATATTTAACACATTGTGAGTTTGGTTCAATAGATCAAAGAAAAAATTGAAGATCAAATAAACCATTATCAAACATTATTTTTTTATCAAAAAAATAAAATAAACTTTCAACTTCATTTTTAAAATCTAAATCTCACAAAACATTAATCGTTAGACGAAATTAATCATACCATCACGACAAGCATAAAATTACATTTAATTTGATATCCAACATCATATACTTTCGAAGAATTTTTTTTTTCGACTTTTTTTGTGGGTTTAGGGCTTAGGTTTTTAGGGTTTAGCGGTTTGACTTTTTTGGGTTAAACTTTTTAGGGTTTAAGGGTTTAGGTTTCTTACGGTTTAGCGGATAAGGTTTATATTTTTTGGGTTTAGCGGTTAGGGTTTTTAGGGGTTTAGGGTTTTTAGGGGTTTGGGGTTTTAGGGGTTGGTGTTAAGGTTTGAGGGTTTAGTGGTTAGTGTTTTTAGGGTTTAGGGGTTAGGGTTTTTAGGGTTTAGGGTTTGTAGTTTTGGGGTTTCGGGTTTTTAGGGGTTTGGGGTTTTAGGGGTTGGTGTTAGGGTTTTAGGGTTTAGTGGTTAGGGTTTTTTAGGGTTTAGGGGTTAGGGTTTTTAGGGTTTAGGGGTTGTGTTAACACAAAATAGTATTTTTAAAATATTCATTCATAGTGTAATATATCGAAACCCGTAAAAAACGATAAAAAATAAGTTCATCGAAAGTATACAATATTGGATTTCTATAGAAAGATAATTTTCTTCTCGTCGAAAGTATACAATATTAACGGTTTGTAAGATATTTAATTTTAAAATATATGAGTGAAAATGAATTTAATTAATTTAAAATTTAAAAATCATCTCGTCTTCTATTTCCTGTTTTCAATTTCAGAGTTATCTCATCTTTTTCTCTTCTTCTCTTTCATAACTTATTCAAAATTTTACCCAAATTTTAGTAAAAAACATTCAAAGATTGTCGTTAAACATAGTCCTTAAAAGGCGTATAGCAAAATCCATAAATATTTTGGAGATTCTGCCAATTTTATCCTTGAATCATGTATCTCATAACTAATTGTGCTTTGTTACGATGATTAGTCATGTGTCATTCATGTTCTTTTGTTTTGGGGTTTGCTTTTTTTTGGATTTTTTTTTATCCTTTTTTTTATGTATTTTATGTGTTTTTTTTTAATTGTTTTGTTTTGTCAAACTTTATAATTTTACTTCTCTATATTACATTCGTATATTTTTGTATAGTTTTACATTTTTTAACCTTTTTTCTTTTTTGTATTTTCTAGTATAATTAAAGAACTTATTCTTTATTTTTTTTTCTCTAAATTTTGTTTTGTCAAATTTTATATCCTCACTCTTCTAATAATACGTTTCAAACCAGCAAATCTTTTGGATATCATAAAATCATTCTAGGGAGAGTATCATTTTAGAGAGAGTATGAATAATCTCACCTTATATAAATCACGTATCAAAAACCTATCTATACTATGTATAAAGGAAAAACTCATATTCTTTGAAAGTGAAAAAAAAAAAAAAAAAAAAATATATATATATATATATATATATATATATATATATATATATATATATATATATATATATATATATATATATATATATATATATATATAGTGTTGTATTCTATGCAGTACCCATATTAGATGCAGTACTTTACAGTACTCTTAAAATGAATATGGGCCATTGGATGAGTTTGATCAAAGGTTAAGATTAAAAGTGCCAAAATTGCAATTAAACAAAAAATAAAGGTTTCGTTTTCAATTAAACAAAAGTCTGAAAGGGCAATTTAGGTATTTGATATCATTCCTAAAAAAGTGCTAAAAATACGTATCTCAGTTCCCATCTTCTTCTCCTATGTAAACCTAAAATCCCACCCAAAAATTAACCGCCTCCTCTCCTCTTTAGATCTATTATTCGCCACAAAAAAAATGAAAATAAAATAACAATCATGTGTGCCTTTCTGTCACCGGAATGATCACGACCACCATTATTACCTATATATATCGTACTGCAACCGGACTTTTTTTTAGGTTATAAAAAAAATAACAATCATGTATGCCTCTCACGTTGGATCTGAATCTCGTTTTTTTGGTTGCTCTTCGAAAACAACAATACTAGAAATGGTGTGAATATGTTTGGATCTAGTTGATGTCACCATCCTTCTCTATTTTTTTTATGTAAGTATCTGTGTGTATGTTTCTTTTTTCTAGGATGGGATTTACGAAAACACTAATGTTGCATTGATATTAATTGTTTAATCTAGTTACGATCTTATCACTGAACTGTAGAATGTTTTGTGATTCGAAAGATGCGGTTAATCCGAAGGATATCGTATCGATTCACCAGTTCATGAGTGCTATGGTATCATTTTTGTATTTGGTACTTATTGTTGTGATTTGTGATTTTTAATGTGTTTTGATTCGATTTGTTGCTTATTGATGTGATTGATAATGTTATTGAATTTTAATTTCTGTTAAGAGTGTTTTTGTTTGGTTTTTCGGGTTACGAGATGCTATATGAGTTAGTTTGGTTATGTTTTCTTGTTACAAGATGTGATATGAGTGAGTTAAGTAATGAGCAGAACAGAATGGTGTCCTTGATTAGTTAGCTGGTCCAGATCTATACTGATGCCTTTTCTATTTCTTGCTTAGCTTAAAGAACTAAACAACTTGCTTGTCTTTCCGGCACTAAACTATTTGGGTTTGTTTTGATCATACCCTAAGCGCATGTTTTAGATATATATTTGTATACTTTCTTTCTATATTTGTGGCTTAAATGCTTCAAATTCCTGGGACTGATAAGGGATTAGCTTTTGGGCCGCTTGTTAGGTATGCCTTTAATAAGTACATAGATGCATTGTGCATACATAGAGACATACAGTATATGCACAATGCACACATCATGTGCAACATAGATGCATGCATACATGGAGCAAGTCGGCAAATTAGAATGGCATCTGGTCAGCAAGTCCTTAATTACTACGAGTATTTGGCACCACACTTGGCCACTTATGCTCTTTTGGCCATATAGATAATATTTGTATAGCTTATATTCTTACTGAGTCATCTGCACTTTACACTTATCAACCATATACTTTTGTCTAATAAGTATTACTATGGCCATATAGATAATATTTGTATAGCTTATATGGTAGTAATGTTCTATTTCTTTTTACATTAAAGCAAAGAATGTTCATATATGTTATGTTAGTTGTAAGGTTAATAAAAAGTTTACATAATTTGATATGAGCAAATGGTGCATATGTGTTTTATAGCTGGTATAGCATTAATGAAAGTGGTGTGCATATGTGTTTTATGAATGACATAAATTCAAATAAAGAAGTTTGCATATGTGTTTGAATTGTGCATATGTGTTTGTTAGTTGTTTATGATAAAAAGAAGTAATAATTGTTTGTAATTTCAGGTATTAAACATGTTTGCTAAAGATTTGAGGACTATGACCAAATTAAAGATTCCATGTTAAAGAGAAGTTGATCATGGTAAAGATGTAAAGACATAAGCGTAGAATGAGATACAAGTGCATTGATGAACGTGAATACATTTGTATTTAAATTGTATTTCATTTGATATCAATTTTTGTGTATACTATTTATATTTTTGGTTTGTTATAAATTTAGAGGTTACATGTATATGTCTATTTTTATGTTTTTTGTTATAAATTTCGAAGATTAAAAAATATACACTAGAAACATATGTGCAATTATTATTTTAAGCAAAACAATTTGATGTATAAACAATTGTACACAAGAAACATATGTAAATTTACAATATTTAAAAAAAAAAAAACACATATGCACTTCATTTTCTTGAAAACATGTATACTGAAAAAAAAATTAAAAAATCGGAAAATTAAGGGAATTTAAAGACGTTTTTTAATTAAAAAAAATTCAAAAAGAAACTAAAATGTGTTTGACTATTATGCCCTTTTCAATTAAATAAAAATGTTTATTAATACTAAATTTCTATTGGTCTAAATGAGTACTGTAAAGTACTGCATCTAATATGGGTACTGCATAGAACGCGCCTATATATATATATATATATATATATATATATATATATATATAGTTAATTGCAAAAATTGTCTTTGTGGTTTGGCCAAATTGTACGGACAAAAACGAATAAAAATGTTTGAAAACGTATAAAAAAACGGATAAAAACGTATGAAATCGTATAAAAACGGACGAAAACGTATAAAAACGGATGAAAATGGATAAAAGCGTACGAAAACGTATGAAAACGGACGAAACAGTGAAAAATACGAATGGTTTTTGCACTTAATGAACCACAAGGATGAAAGGTGCAATTTGGCCAAACCCCAAGGACGATTTTTGCAATTAACTCTTAAAAAAACTATATATGAAAAACATAAACATTTATTATTATTTTTGTTTATAACTCGTAACTCATATTATTTTCATTCAGTTTAAATTGTGTTTAATCCTCAAAATTTTAAACTTTTATTACTTTTCGTTTATAACCTATAAACCATTTTTTATCACTACAAATATCTGTCACTATAAAATCCCGTTGCTATACACAAGTACTTGTCAAGTATTGATAAATGTAGATAAAAACACAACAAAAATATCAACTCCATTACACATTTTGGAACTTGTAACAAAATCATAGTATATTTTATCGAAAACCGAAGTTTTAAAAAAGAATATAGGACCCAACTTTCCAACTTTATTCGACTAAGTTACCATTTTTTTTTTTTTTTTTTTTTTTTTTTTTTTTTTGCAAACGAGGTATTGGAGTATACGGGTTCGATATTCAGGTTAATCAACATTAGAACCGTGTTCATTCAGGTTACCCCAAAAACTCGTAACCGAGAGATTAAGTTTTTACCTTGTCCACCTCAGCTTTTTGTGGGCCTCATTGTTCAACTCAGATATCCACTTAACATTATTAGACAAATATGTTACTCAACTTTGCAATTTTGCTCGTCTAAGTTACTAATGGCTTTTTTTTTTTTTTTCTTTTTTTTTTTTCTTAGGTTCAATTGGGTTACTAATATATATTTATTTACAAGAAAAATCTACGAGTGTTGTGTTAACAAGACTTAGAATTTCCATCACAAATCTTTAAAAAAACTCAAACCCCCCAAAACTTTTATATAATAAGAGAATTCACTTTTGGCCAAATCGATGGATTCAATTAACTAATGAGAGGGCTCGGTTTTGAAATCTAGCCTTCTCATTGGTTAATTGAGTTTTCCAAGCCTAAAAATAGGGGTGATTTTCGTGTTTTGTGTAATATGGTGAAAAAACACATGTGTCAAAAATATGAAAAAGAAAAACTTTGAAAAAAGGCGGAGGGACCATATTGCAAAGCCGTAAAGCTTTAGATACGTACATTAAACGTTGCAATTTGAACCCTGAATCATGTATTATTTAGTACGAATTCCATCTATAAGTTTCACATTTTGGGGTGAGGAATTGAGATCAATATAGATCTCATATTTGTCATAGATCAAAATAAATAATCTTAGCCATCTATTTTTCATCTAGATTAATAAAAAACCATTTTCACCCTTTTTTTAAAAACAATATATCTTGCAAACGATAAATCTTCAAGTTACAAAAAATACACCATCGCGACGAGAATTAAATTATATATATATAGATATGCATTTCTCTATACTTTCGACGAACTTTTTTTTTTTTTAAATTTCGCCCAGAAAAATCACATATGATTTGTAAAAAATCACATGTGATTTGTAAAAATCACATGTGATTCGTAAAAATCAAATCATATGTGATTTTTATAAATCACATGTGATTTTTACAAATCACGTGTGATTTTTCTGGGCGAAAATTTTGAAAAAAAAAAATTCGTCGAAAGTATATAATAATGCATATCTATAGAAAGATAATTTAATTCTCGTCGCGATGGTATGATTTTTTTCGCGTAATGATTAACGGTTTGCGAGATATTTAAATTTTTTTTTAAAAAGTGAAAGTTTATATCTTTTGTTTTGATCAAAAAAATGAATGGTTATGATTGGTTCATTAGATCTATGACAAATATGAGATCTATATTGAACTTTTGACTTGAGGTGATCTTTTACATCAGTCATTAAATGTATGTTATATTGACAAATATTTACTTTCAACTATATTTCATATTATCTTATTTTTATAAGTATGAAATGTATATATATTTAGTTTTTAATTTCGTACATTTACGTTTTTAATTATCTATGTAACGTTTTTCATTTATGATGTAGCATTGAGTTGTCTCGTGAGTGAGGGTGTTTGTAGGTGACTGATAAGGGTAGCATAAATTAACAAAGTTGCGAAGTATAGTAACCTAATTGAACAAGAAAAACTTTAATAACTTAGATGAACAAATTCGCAAAGTTCAGTAACTTATTTGTATAATAAACCTTTATAAAAAGATTATTTTAAAATTAATAAAAATAAAAATCAGCTGCTAGCGTGGCATGCAACCGGGTATCAAAGGTTAAAAATATTTCGGTCTCTAATTTGTCCGGTAACGATAGTCCAATACCTTGTTTGCACAAAAACAAAGTTTGATAACTTAAGCGAATAAAGTTGAAAAGTTAGGTAATCTATCTATCTAAAAACCCGAACCATATTTATAGTTAGGCAATTTCTAGGTACCGGACACGTTAAAAGCTTAGGATACCCCAATCTTTTAAGGAACAGAATTTAATACACACGTGCACACGCTCTTGAATTTTTGGGGATTTGCTTTGTGTTTTTTCGTGAATTCAAATTTTTTTACTACCCATAACGGGGAGGGAGTGGTTAAAACTTCACCAAATTTTATCAAATTGGCACATCATCATCTACTAATCATAACCTTCCATGTCAAAGTTTACCAAAATGGTGGCGGCGGTCACCAAAGTTTACAAAATCCACATTTTTCACATCACTTTTTTTTTTTAATACATATAATCCAACAAAAAATATATAAAATTAAAACATAACATTTTATTAATAACAAAAAAAAACATTACATAATACTTAAAAATAAACAAACCATTACATAATACTTTAAAAAAAAAAGCACTAATCGTCATTGAGGTATGGCAAGTCTTGAGCGGCCACGTACTCCGTGAGATCATACCGAAGACGATGATGGACGTCTTCGTCTAGTAACTCGCCTAGGACATTATCATCAAACACTGGCTGTACCGGCTCATCCATTATATGAACCGATGAGATTGCTCGCCCGTCGCCTTTTATGATCATATTATGCAAAATAATGCAAGCGTGAACAATTTTCCCTATTTTTTCTTTGGTCATAGGCCGGAGAGGTCGCTTGCCGTTTCCATTTTCCTTTCAAAATTTGACCGTTACCCCACATCTCTTTCATTTGAAAACAATCGGCAAAAGATACCGAAATTCCAACTTGCCGATTTTTGCCGAGTGGTGGCGCCGGTGTTGCCGATGAACGCCAAGGTTCACCGATGCTTCACCGAAGGGCACTCCCTCCCCTCTAAACATTGCTTTGTGTGAAAAATAATATACATTAGCTATGGTTGTCAAAATTAGCTGTGAGCAGTAGCAGTGAGCAGTGAGCTGTAGCCACAGCTCACAGCTTCTTAAAGAAGCATTGGAAAAATGAGTTTTCCTAAAAAATAGCAAAGCTCACCGCTCTTTTGCCAAACGAACACTAACAATCAAAAAGCTCATTGCTCACTGCTCATCAGCTCAAAAAGCTCTGCGCCAAACATAGCCGTTGTATCCATTTAGGGGATATATGGTAAATAAATCAACACCTTGATAAACAAGGTTATCGTATTTTTACCATCACTTGTTAATACAACACAATTATTCACCGACTCCGTTGACTATTTATCTAAACAACAATACTTCTAACTGAAAACAAATTAACCTGTTTCGTTTTATTCTAAACAACAATATAGAAAAATTACAGATGAAAAAACTATTGCATTTCATGTACTTTTACTGTTTTTTTACCCGTTACCCAGCCCTAGTCCTGCACGCGGTTAAGTTCCTGGAGCCAAAACTGCAATAAATTGACATACCTACAACATTATATTAGAATATCAATCTAGTTACTTTGAACAGGCAACGTAAGGAGCATATCGATCATACAATGTCAAGTTTGAACGACACAAGACGTATCATTTTAGATAGAGAATCAACATACTAAATTTACAGAATTAAGAACTTAGAAAGTAGAGGTCCATAGAAAATAATAAGAAATGGACCCATCCCAACTAGTTGAAGTTCGGTTATAGCTCGGACAGCGATAGAACATGCTGAAAATTTTCTTTAGAAAAACGAGACATTGCAACTTACTGAACCTGCATTTATTTCGAGCCAATAAGTGATTTACTACACAAATGCTAGACTATAATATTTTAGCAGAAGTGGATAACCAAAATATACATGCAGCTAGAGTCTAACAGTTTTGACCCACTAAATGGGTTGATTTGGGTTAGTATAATCGCTTTTAGTGTGTCTCAAATGAGTTACAGCTAATAAGAAACCAAGTCAAAAATTGGTGAAAGTGTATTTTAAAATTTTAAAGCATACAACCTCCTAAATTGCTTTATCATAAACTCATTGTTATTCTAATACTAGTGTATAAAAACACCAGCGAACATGTTCCGAACAGCAATGGCGGAACTTGAACATTTATTTTGGGGGGGCCTAATTTATTTTGGAGGGGCCGAATCGGAGATTTGTTTGTATCCTCAGCTAAATTACCCCTAAAACCTATAATATTTACACTAGTTGCCGCAAGTTTTGGGGGGGGCCGGGACCCTCCCCTGCCCCTAAAGAGTTCCGCCACTGCCCAACAGTGTTACGAATTACCCTTTTTGACCAACCCAAACTGCCACCTCTAGAACTTATGGTTGATAAATTCATATATCTGTAAAGTGCATACCTGATGCTGATAGTCATTCCATGCAAGCTTGGTGTCGAAGCTGCTAAGACATATTGCAAATGCCTGAAAAGCTGATATGGGGTACTGATAATCCACTGTGAATACATCTTTTCCAACTCTTCCATACTGGAGAATAACGTTTTTGTTTTCCTGCGTTCCACTTTCATTCTCCAAAGAAGAAATGAGCTGTAATTTCTTCAGAGAAGAGGCTGTCACACTAAAGTTAATGCAGCATCCGCACCAAAGTAGCTGGTGTGACTGAAAATGATCCACATTGCTGAGGTGGAACTCAGTCGGTGTAGGGCCCAATCCTGGCTCTGTAGCATTTGTGGGTATTGAATTTAAGACACACCGCATTGTTCCTGGAATATCGATACTTGAAACATATGGGATTTTGTCAGCGATAATAAAGGTTGATGAACAAAGTAACTATTTTCACACGCTCGGGTATATAATCAAGACTATCAAACAAGATCTCATTTATCTTTCTAGAGACCGCAATTTAACTACTATACTTACACATGCGTCGCTTCAGGTTATGACGTATCTCTATTAGGTCAAACGCGTGAAAATATATAGTAATGAAAAACGGGTCAAATAGGTTGAAAGTCACCCAAAGTGGTATTTTTAATGTGCAGAACCCTCAAACTCATTTTATTCATTAAACTGAAATAATGTAGTGTCGGTAATCATATATGACACACGCATATTTATGGAGAAGTTAGAAAATGTTAGGCAAAAAGCAAAATTCTGGTCAGCCCAACACAACATGACTCGTTACTCAACCTACCCAATTTGTCAAGCCTGTTAAAACAGCATGTGATAACTTTTTTTTAAATCGTATTAAAGACTTTTAGTTGCAGAGACACCAATGCTATTGTGAATATGGATTATAAGACACAACATTTGCAATAACGAGTGGTTCTTTTTCCATTTTTGCAAAAATCATGGTATGTTAACAGAAAACCAAGTATATACTCTCTTCCTTATTGGTAAAGGAGTTCACAGACTGTTCTTATACCTGGGTCCTTTGGCATTTACTTCATATGAAATGCTGGAAATTGGGTAACTGCCAGCAGAGGAATCATAAACTGTGAACTTGGTCCCAAGAAACTTCGATCTGTCACAAAAATAAGAACTTCTATAATCAATAATACTGGTAACAGACCATCGATTCATTCAATCATTCTAAGTCAACTTGCCTCAACTTTCCCATGTAAGAACTGCTTTCTTCTGATATATCTTCTGCACTTAAAGAAATTATATAATCTGTGCATTTAGCACGCCTAAATCTCCTTGCAGCAAGAAGAAATTTCCCACGTAATACCCCGTCATTTGAAGCTGCCAGGAGTTTATAAAACCAAATAAAGATTTTTGTTGCAAAGTACCCACTGTTCTTGTAATTATGACGGGAAAGGATTACATTTTGCATGATGACCAATTTTGTAGCAATTAAGAGAATGTTGATGTAGAAAACACTTATATTTTAGCACTTTTATTTGCACAATAGCTCATCCTTGCAAAGTATAATACGTAGTAGTAGTATTGTACATATATGCACGAATAATGGCTTGGGGGTGTGTTCATGTGAATAGTTACGTAAAAAAAAATATATATATGTGATTTTTATCGTAAATCACGCGAAAACCCTTATTTTACATGTGACTTTGTAAAACCACATGCCAAAAAGTCAGAAAAAATTCCACAAGGTAGAGGACATTGGTTAATGAAGAATCCCATAAAAAAAATTCGAAATTCACATGTGAATTGTTACAAAAAAAATCAAATGCGATTTCTTCACATATGTAAATATGCACATGTGAAGAAATCGTATTTTATTTTATTTCATAAAAATTCACATGCCAATTTCAATTTTTTTTTTGGGGGATTCTTCATTCACCAATGTCCTATACCTTGTGGATTTTTTTTCAGATTTTTTGGACATGTGGTTCAAAAAGTTCTCACGTTCTCATCAAATATATATATAGTTCTCACATGAACGCTCCCATAATGTCTTGATTGCAAAAAGAAAACAATCAATTAAAATGGAACTGAGAAAACAAATAAAGAGGTGATAGGTGTAAATATTTACAAAACAGGTTCTCAGGAAAATAATTTAAAAACATAAGACCTAATACTGCCAACTTGCAAAAACAATAGAAATAAACTGGCATCAAAATGATAAATATGACTAATTTGTCACCTTCATTCAAGCTGAGGTAGAGTTTATACGTTTGGGTGCGACGATTCCTCTTTATTAAACATTTTGTTAGGGATCCCACTGAACCAGGCTGCAAATATATGCAAATTCAATAAAATCAAGAACAAATTACATAAATACACTCCTACTGGCTACAAATTCTTCCTTTGATGTTAACGGCAAAGTGGCAGATAAAACTCAAATACAAAGTTAATTCCACAAATTGATGGTTTCATCTCTAATGGTACTACTGGCACTACAACTTAGTCACACCAACTACTTATAAGATACAAATGGTACCTCAGCAGGTGACGCCCATATCCTCAGTATGTTCATTCAAATATAGTTGCTTTACATACAGTAACCGTATGTAATAACAACTTCAGTTTCAGTTAGACTAGTTAAGTTATATCAGAAAATTCCCAAATGTTTCTCTGTGTCTCACGTTATGGTATCAAAGCATTAACTTCAAAACCATCGTCAAATTAATACCCTAACTCAAAAACATTCGAATTAAACATCCATAATCTACAGTCACGCTCAAGATGAGGCCTATGATTACAAAAGTTTCACTAGATGAAGATACAAACTCGATCAACCATCCATTGTTTCAGCATCAAAAGTCAAAACGATCATCCTGGATTGAGTATGGTTTCAAAGAAACTCATGTGATCAGAGAATTACAGCACCTAGAGGAGATTGACGATGATCGCACTCAACGCAAAAAACAAATTGAATACTGTGCCAAAGGAACTTAATGCACCAAGCGTTAATTTGAATCTCTGAGCACTTTGGGAAAGGATCATCGATATGATCATTTTATGGATCCTCAACACAGTAACTGAGCAGATAAGTAACAGTCTTAATTCTGTACATTCAGCTTCTGATTTATGGCTTGAAATGCATGAACGCTATGCACAGATACACATAATATCTCACTTAGCTAATTACATAAGTCAGCTGAAACAACATGATTTACAGTTGAGGTGTATTACAAACATAATGAAGGCACTGCAGGATTAAACTGATGCCCTTGAAGCACCGTGCACATGTACTTGTACTTGCAATCGTGAGGATGGTAAGATTAGTGGCGAATGGAAACAAAGTAAAAGACTAACCCAATTACTTACTGGACTAGAAGAGAGCCATTCTAATATCAGATGCCAAATGCTGCTTATGCAACCTCCTCCAACCATTAACAAAGCATAAGGATTGGTTAAACAAGAAGAGAAACAAGTAAAACACGAGTGTAAAGCTTGAATCCGGAAGTGATGACACACCAGTTTGTGATGGCATGATAAATTGCACATCAGAAAACATGTGTCTTTGCATAGATGGATCAAATTGAGAACTAGCTAAACCAAGTGATGATGCTAAAGCCCTATATTGCTTCAATTACTTCAAATCTTAAAGATGCTTGGGTCAAACACGATGGCGCTACCGATCCTAATGGACAAATGCACATTATCAAAAACTCACATGACCCGGTTATCGTCACCGTACCTACTGTTGGACAAAACACAAAAGTCACACTCACTGGTTCTGTTACTTTGAGCGCAAGCTAAACTATTCACAACAATTTCTAGATTACATCATTCACTTACAACCTTATCTCGGTAAGCAAACTCACCAAGTTAGCCTAATGTTTACTCATTCATTGCTGTTGGCTCAAAACGAGGAAAACAAAGAGCAGAGAGACTCACTAGCAAACAAGGACACAGATACTCAGAAAACAGTGTTTGGTTCTCCAAGCTACATTATTAGTGCATCTCCAATATACTTTTTACCCCAAATTTATTCAATGAACAATTGTCATTCTGCGTGTCTCGATTCTAACAAGCAGAGTATAAATACAAACCGTGCACATAACATCAATCCATAACTGAGGGTGTTTAGGATTGCTTAGTTATTTCTAGTTATGCTTATAAGTGGAAGCAGATGAGCAATTTAAAAAGGAGTAATAAGCAGTTCATAATTAATGTTTGGATTTGCTTATTTCTTGTTCATCCAAAACCAATTACCCCGTAATATGAGGGTAAACGCAAATTTAATCCCAAAATAAGCAGATAAACATTATACCTTGTCTTAAGTAATAAACAGAATGTAGTTTGGATTATCCAAACACTCACTTCAAACTGCTTATAGAAAATTAGCAGATAAGCATATATACTAAGCAATCCCAAACACCCCTTCTAGCCTAATAGATGTGATGATTTCAAATCACCTAATAACCCAAAATATACTACCAACACATCCCGCCTTTTCCAAAAAAACATTATTCTCCTGAAGTACTCATTTCAAGCCGCTTATCTTCACAAAATACTAAAGCAAAAAATCCAAAACACCCTCTTAATTAGCTTATTATCACGATAAATTTCTGTTTATCCCAAACTTATTCAAATCTAATTCACTACATTGAGCGTTAAATTAGAATCCATAACTAACAACCAGTGTTGTAAAACAAGGATTACAAGGCCGAGTAATTTCCGATCACTCGCTACAAGCCTACAAGGTCAAAATTCGATCAAACTCGGTCAAAAGTCAGTCAAAACTTGGGGTTACCTGGGACAAACTCGGGGGCTGTTTGATAAAAAATATGATTTAGCGCTGAATGAATCAAAGCTGCTGAATGATTCTAAGATGCTGAGTGAATCTCATTCTGTGTGAAAATGATTGTTTGATAATTACTCTGAATGAGCAATCAGAATTGCCTTAAATTACCAATTTAACCTTCTGTCTAGTTTTGTACCGAGCAAAATATGTAGTTTGATAACAAAATTATTAACTCGAATAGAAATATAATATAAAGAAAGCGACGTTAGAGTAAACAATAAAATGTAAATAGTCTTATCGATAATATTAATATTAAGGAAAAGCTAATTAAAATGTTAGTATAAGATAATATTAAGAAAAGGCTAATTAAAATGGTAATATAAACATTAATATTTTCTCTAAACAAAACTTTTGCTGCGAATTGAAATTAATTTTATGTCCCATCTATACAAATCGAATGATGTTGTTTTCTATATATATATATATGTATATGACCAACCCCAATTCAACATAATTTTAATAAGCTAAAGTGTATCAATAAATTATATATACTAATATGATTTCTTTATTGTTTTTCAAATTGAATGATTTGTCAACGTGGGAATCTGACGAAAGGTATTTTGTGAATGCATGGACCACTGAATCATTTAGCAGCCTATATCACACTAAATCGGTCAGTGTCAAGATTTGTCATACAGTGACAATTTTTTATTTGTCAAACACTCTGAGCGATTAATTTTTTAGTACACAGTGCTGGATCATTTCATTAAGGAGTAATCAAACACACCATCGGTTTAAATATTTGAACAGTTGTGTTAAGATTTCTAAACATACATCTATGGTCCTATGAACAATTCAATGGTCCTATCAACATGTCTTACATAATATTTCGAAATTTATATAAAAAAATTCCAACCCGATTACTCTCCACCTAGGCCGATTACTAACTACAAGCTAGTCGACTGCCTGACTAGCGCCTAGTGTCTTTTTAAGGGCGGAGCTACATAGACCCGAGCTTGAACAATTTTATTTTTTTTTTTTTTTCATAATAAGTGAAAATTTAGTACTCCGATTTAGCATTAATTTACATTTTGAACATACTGATATTGTATACAAACACTACTAATTATAGTTTTGAACCCACTCGACAAAAAGTCTTGCTCAGCCCCTAATTCAATACTAAAAACAATATTATCTAAAAATTCAAAAACAACAAAACATCATAATATCATATCATTTTTCCTTACAAACACCCGCAACCAAAACAACATTTTTCCTCATAGGCCGCGTGGATTCCGACACTTCAACCCTAGTCAACACATCTCCTAGCAACTCTAATGGTAACTCACCCCAACAACTACTATTACTACTATCATCAACAATAACGCTAGTGTCCGTACAACTATCATTAACTAGTGAACGTTTTAACCTTAGTTTAGATGCAAGTAAGCTCAAACCTTAAGGATTAGTCAGCCAAAAAGTCAGAAACAATAATCACCATGAAAGATAAAGATTAACCTTATTATCTTGGTAATTTGCTTTTTATCCCAAAATTAACCGATTCCAACAAACATAGTATAACACAAAATAAAACATTAATAATAGTAACAACAAAACATCATAATATCATAATGTTAAACCTGTTTTAACTCGGTAGGAAACGTCAACATCCCTGACCCCTCCCGAGAACTCACAATCTCCCTAACCATACTCCTCCACCTCTTACAAACACCCGCAACCAAAACAACATTTTTCCTCATTGGCCACGTGGAATCAGACACTTGAACCCTCATCAACACATCTCTCAGCAACTCTAACGGTAACTCACCCCAACAACTACTATCATTATCATCAACAACAACACTGGTGTCCGTACAACCATTGTCCTTAACTGGTTTTGATAAAAGTAAGTTGTGTTTGATGTAATGAATTAGGGTTTTGAGTGACATGTTATTGGAAATGGAGTGTTAGGGTTTGTGGTTTTGAGCAGAATTGGAAGTTTTTGGGAAAGTTTTTTGGTTTTGCCCAATTTGGCGGTTTCACGGAATTAAAAGTTTTAGGGTGCGTTTGGTAAGCGGCCTTGGGTATCGGTTTGGGTATTGGTCCCTCACCATGTAATGTGGGCTCCTGATATTAACCAAACACTTAGAGCTCATTTGGTTTGCAAGTGTGTTTAGAATTGAATTTGGATGTGAGATTGATTTGAAAGAAAAGTAGGAGGAAGAACACTTAGAGCCCGTTTGGTTTGTAAGTGGGTTTTGAATTTGGATATGAGGGTGGTTTGGTTCACAAATGGTATTAGGATTTGGGAATGGTTTGAAAAATTAAGGAAAGGTTTGAGAAAAAAAAGTATAAATTTTGAATTAAATGAAGAGAGAGAAAATAAATGATTAAAATTCTTTTATTTTAAGAGTTATTTAATAAAATAATTAAAAAAATCATGATGATATATTTTTTTGTTAATTTATTTAAGTATGATGTGTGTATGTAAATTATTGTGGGGACTACATTAAGCTGGGAATGGGTGAAAGACACCATAAGTGAGTGGAATCATATTTTTAGAGGCCGAACCACTTTTATTCATTTCCTTTATGAACCAAACAATTGATATTAACAATGGAAGTATTACTTGAATGAGTTGTGTGATGGAAATGCAATTGTCTGATTTAATAAGTAAATTGAGATATTGACTATGACTTATAAAAATTTGTAACTATGAGACAAAGAAAAATTGGTGGCAAAAATGAATTGTGTGGTGGAAATGCAATTGTTAGATGGAATCATTCGAAAGGTACCTATTTGATATGAAATGAGTTTTGCAAATTGATTTCATTACTTTTTTTAAAACTTGACTACCAAACAATTAATTTAAAGAATCATTGCATTACTTTGTTCCCAAACCCACATAACAAACACACCCTTAGAATCATTACCATTATGATTCCCTCATTCCCACAGGGGATACCAAAAACACCCTTAAACTTAAAAAGATTATAGATTAATACTTTCCTCCCAAAATAATTTTCTTTATTTCAGTTTTTAACTTAATTGTACACTCTAAGGACAATTTGATATAAGGAGTGTTTGTTTAAGCTTATATGCGTGCCCATGAGCTTATTTGATTTCGGCTTATATTATATAAGCCCTGGCTTATTTTGAGACCTATGGCTTATATGAGTTTATCATATCATAATAGACTTTTATATAAGCGCACAAGTCTCAATATATATATATATATATATATATATATATAGGATAAAGATCAAATAAAAAGACAAATATCCGTACATTACGTAAAAAGAATTTTTTTTTCAAAAATTTTCTCTAAAAATTCCAAAAAAATTCCACAAGATCAGGTATGTTGGTACATGAAAAAGTTGTGAATGAAGTTTTTCTAAAAGTGGATATTTTTTCCGAAAAAAAATTATGAAAAAACACGTTTGTGCATTAAATCGCTTTTTTGTGCATCAAAAATTCGTTTTTGCACCCAAGTTCTTTTGAATTTTTTAATCAAAATAACATTGCGCATCTAACTAAAACAAGTTGAAAATTTTGTACATCAAAATTCTTTTGCGCATCAAAATTCGTTTTTTGTGCATTAAAAAAAACGTATAAAAACTCAAAATCAGAAAAACTTCTTTCACAAAAGTTTTATGCACCAACATACCCGATCTTGTGGAATTTTTTGGGATTTTTTCGCGAACTTTTTTCCAAAAAAAATTCTTTTTACGTAGTGTACGGATATTTGTCTTTTTTTTTTAACTTTGCCCTATATATATATATATATGAGGCATATGTAAGCCTCATAAGTTTAAACAAACACCCGAAAGGGAAAATGTCAAATATAACTAATCTATAAACATATTTTATTAAATAATTAATTTATCTAAAAAGCTAAACATGAAACTAGCAAGGTTGAAAACTATCAAGGTCTACATTGCGATTTTTTAATAAATAAATTCGCAAGGTCTTGCGATTTTTTGTTTTGGCCGCACTGTGGAGGAAATTAAACTTGACTATCTTTGGTCCGTTGAAGATATTGTAAATCATCTCGTTAAAACCTTGCGTACGCACTCATGTTCGAATCATGATATACTACTCATGGGTTGCCTTTTCCCTGTGTGCTGTGAGTTATTGTTGCTCATATACTTTTGGTTTTCGGAGTTGTTGGGGCATGGTTACTACATTGTCAAAACTGCAAGATGCATCATGGCATTCAAAACCATGCTAATTTTTTTTTAAAAAGTCGCAAGACCTTCCTAATTTTAAATTCTGAAAACTAGCAAGACTTTGCGATTAAAAAAAAAAAAAAAAAAGAAAAAAAAAAACACTAGTAAGACCTTGCGATTTTTTTAGAAAAAAAATAGCAAGACCTTGTGATTTTTTTTAAAACCCACAAAATGTAGCAAGACCTTGCTAGTTTTATGGGTTGTTTGGCTTTTTGGATAAAAATTGGGTATGTGGTGAAATATGTTTATAAAATTGGTTATTTTTGTCATTTTCACATTATAAAATTGGTAAAATGCTAAATCCATAGTCCCGGGCTACAAACATTAAGACATGCATCGAATGTTTGTAACTGAATAATAAACCACCCACCTCTGCATATAATTACTCTTAACTGACATAATGTACAACAACTTTTGCATCTTTTTAACTTTTAAATGTAGCCTTCCGGGCTACAAATAGCAAAACCTATAAAACTAACTTTATTTTATTTTATTATTACAACCTTTAAAGAAAACATATATTAATTTATTAATAGTAAAAATATTATTCTGTAAAATGTATAGGAAAAAAAACAATAATAATTATGTCTTTTTTAAATTATGTGTTGAACTATTATTTCGTAACGGAGGAAACAGAAGGAGTTGAAATTATGTTATGATTAAGTTGTCTCTTAAGAGTTTTTGAAAAGGTTTGAAAAAACGTAGACTCCGTGTGTCAACTGACATTTTTCAAAAAATCAGTACCAATGTTCTGATGAAGTTTAGTTCTTATAATGACTTTTTAATGATAGTTGAGATTGACCTAGGTCATTTTTTCTAACAGGTTCTCATTAATCGGGCCAACCGCACATTTGAGTCGAAGAATGGTATCGTCAAAGCAATGTTCTAATGCCGAATAAGTTTACTTGCGGACACCTTGATGATTCCATATAAATAAGATTTATTCAAAAGAAAGACTTTTGAGGTGGCTTTGGTAAAAAGAGACGATTCGTGCGAGTAGAACTTTGTCCGCGGGCACTCTGTAAACACACATACGAACAAAGTTCTGGCGGGTTGAAAGTACTAAAACTATACTCAAGTATTTACACAATAAAAATGGAACATAACCTAAACTAACCCATTTGTGATTATAGCGGTTAAGTTCCCCCACTCTATCTTAGTAGTCTTAGTTATATACCGGAGTATGTAGATAACCGGAGTATGTAGATATTCAAGACAATGACCATCTATTAAATATTCTGTTACAAAAACACACGCACAATCCTACAGAGTAACCAAATAATGCAGACAAAGAAACGTGTATCCTGTCACTCAAAATAACATCCATCTTTCATCATCATACCCCGAAAACAAGTTCAAATATTCCTTATTACAGACTTACAGTACAACTAAAGTCCAGTAAAATATGCAAGGGAAAAACACATGTCAGAAAAATTCATCGGCCTCTTGAAACTGCATCTCTTAACTCCTCAGGCGATGACATGAACAGTTCTATGTAACGACTTCCAAGTGTCATCCGATCTTTAGCTAATGCAGCTTTGGAGTCTTCCAGACTGGCGAATTCCACAAACGCTTCTCCTGTTGCTCTTCCTTCTGAATTATATGTTATATGAATCGAGTCTTCGGTCAATGTGAATTCTTTGAAGAAATCAACTATATCATCTTTTCCAGCTGAAAATGGTAATCCCCTCATCCGCAATACTGGTGTATCTTCTTCAGATGGTTTTGGCACATTTGTTCTGATATCAAAAAGTTGAGTTAGCATAAATCTATAAACCTACTACTAAAAAGAACCCCTGCCGATTTAAATAAAACCTAAAACCCTGATTATATGATCTTAAGAAACAATATTATACGATGGGGAAACTGGGCCAAATGCATTCTGAACGGAAAAGAGATTGGGGCTGAACCGGACAGTGTGGGTCAAAATGGGTAATTTATGTTGATGTTTTGTTCTGTTTAGACAGCCATAATCATTTAGAACTAAAACTAAAACCAAAAAGATAATCACCATCACCAAAAAAGACAAGAGTCCATATATATCAGATGTCAAAACCACAAAAACAAAATACCAACTTGCCATACAAAACAAAAAAGATACCATCACCAGAAATCGCAACTTACGAAAAGATTTTTTTCTTTCAAGTTCATAAATCAGTACCTTAAACTCAGAAAAATGAAAAGATAAAATGTTGGCGAATATCAAACACAAAATCTAATATTTCAAGACAAAAAACTCAATTTTTTGTACAATGTAATGGAATGGGGGGAAAATGTCCGAGAAGAAAACGGCGACCCATGAAAAACCGCCCGTTATGGCTTGGTAAACCCGAGAAATGTTACCCCGCGGTAACGGTCACACGGATAACAGATTATGCAAGTTGAAAGGCCCGACCTATGTGCCCAGGGTACTAGGGTACTCAAAAAGGTATCGTGGGCGCACAAGTCAGCTACAGGCGACGGATATGAAATACCCATCAACAGCCAACGAGCATAATCTTTAACACGCATGACCATATCCGCAGGTAAAAACTCCCAGATAAACACAGCCATAATGAGCGGGCATCCGCAAGTCATGGTTTCTTTCTCGTCCAATCCCATTTTACAAAAGAAAAGGCAACAGTTATATTTTTGGAAGAACTTGTTATGCTAACATATGTGATATGTCCACACTAAATAAGAGAAAAAATGGTATTTGGTGCAATGGTAACAACTTAACAAGCCGCCTAAACCATGACCGTTTCTAATATATTTTCAATTTGATCAGAACACGTTTAAACCATTACCCAAGTGACCCAGCCCACCCATTCTCCAAACTCTACATTAATCATATACATAGCTTATTTCAATTGTCATTATTCTCGTCTCTCCTACTCGTGATCTGTTCTCCTATTCATATTTGGTATCTACTCAACCTTATAAGTTATAACTTTTGTATACATTTCTACTGCATAATACATATTAATTATAAACGTCAGTTTGACTTTGACCCGTGCCCTTTTAGCTAAACTTCAATTATTTGAGATTAAAATAACCTAAATTGACCCATTCGTAAATAAAGATATGTAAGTCTAAACTGCTACCTATAGCCATGACCATCAAGAAAAGTAAACTCACATGTAAATAAGCAATTAAAGAGAGAAACACTCACCGGCCCTTTGTAATTGCCTCCTCCCACTCCTCCATTGTTGACGGGAATAACTCGATATAACGATTTCCAAGAGACATCCCATCTTTTACCATGGCTGCTTTCGACACTTCGGGACTTCCGAATTTCACATAAGCTTCACCTGTGACTCGTCCCTCCGAATTAACCATAAAACAAGTCGAATCTTCTGCTAAATACCAGTCTTCAAAAAAATCCACAAGATCATCCCTATCAGCCGTAAATGGCAAACCCCTTAACCTAAGCACACCTGTATGTTCCATATTATCCTTTGCTGGATCATGAGCTCGTGGTTTTGGTGGCCCGCGACGAGGCGAACGGGAACGAGCACTACCGCCGCTGAAGCCGCCACCACCACGTGAATCAGTAACCAAATTGGAAATCGCCTTATAATATTCTTGCCTGTTGCTTCTAAAAACTTCAATATATCTTCTTCCCATATTTTGGTGGTTTTTTTGCAGAGCATATTCAACCTGAAATGCATAACCGAGAACACAGTAAACTTCGCCTTGGAATTTCCCATGTCGGTTGGCGAACAGAACATCAACTATGTCAAGACCGTGAAGGAACTCAGTAATGTCAGCTTCTGTAACATCGTAAGGTAGGCCCCGCAATCTTACAACAGGGAATGTGGGAGGTTGGTTAACGTATGAGTAAGCTGGTGGGCTGTAGATAAAGCTTGAAGCTTGAGGGGCATTGTAATATTGGGAGCCTTGATCAACTACCCGTTGCCTTTTTAGGCCCATTTCACGGCCGTCACCAGAATCCACGTATTTACTTCAATTACAATTAAAAAAAATAGTAATGTCAGCGCAACATAGTACAAATGTTTAGCTTGAAGTGTTATAACATCCTAACCAATAAAAGAAAAGACTACACATACGTAAGAGTCTTGGAATTTATATCCAAAATGAATTACAGGGCAATCACAACGAAAAGCATGAGAAAATAATGTCACGACTCACGCCATTTAAACAACGTTTAAGAATATTAAGATTGCTGCTGTTTAAATTCTTCCCCTAGCCCCCAGAATCTATATTTCTACTTTATAAGGATGTATGACACTACCAAGTTATATTGTGATTTGTGAAGCTTCACACATTGGACAAAAAACTTATGGTATAGACACCAGCACCACTATGCATTGTATCTCAAGTAAGAACATAATGGCCTATTTGGCTACAATTTTAACCATTATCAAATGTTCTGAGAGCAAATTATAGCAACCCTAACCTGTTTCCACTAGAGACTAGTCACCCCCGAGTGGAAACAGGTTGGGGTTACTATAATTGTGTCTTGTTGGCCCGCTAAATTTTACCAAACACCCCCTTATAAACCGAGAACACATCTCTAGCTCATCTAATTCACCACAAATTACATTCCACACAATCCATACTTCAAACATTAGCACCCATATGAACATTTTGCATGATTTGTAAGCCCCTCACTCGCCACAGCAAATCTCACAAGTCAGCAAAATACTTAGAACAAAAATCCAACATTTAAAATTCCTAAAATTGACAATTAGCATCAAAAATCAAATTAAAAAGCCCTAATTAACACAAATCAAGCATGTAATAACAACTAAACAATAAAACAAGTTATTATAAACAACACCCATGCAATATTATGTAACAACAACAACAACAAACCCAATCCCGCCGGGGCAGGGTATGGGGGAGGTAGACTGTAGACAGACCCTACCCCTACCCCCAGGTAGACCCGGGAGTAGAGAGGCTGCTTCCAAAGAGACCTCCGGCTGGTGCATGTGTGCGCGTGAGAGAGCAAGGGAAGGAGAGCAACCGAGAAAAGCATAGCAGACAACAAGAAAGCAAAAAGCAAGCGAAACAAGCAACACAACAAACGCAAACACAAAAAACAGAAAAGGAACAAAAGCACAAAAAGCACAGAGCAAAGAGCCAAGCAAAGCAGGCAAACCTAAGGAGACAAGACAAAGCACAGCATAGCAACGCACGAGGCCTAAAGCCAAAGCAAAGCAACCAAAACAAAGCAAAGCAAAGCAGGGCAACGCACAGGGCCTAAAGCTAAGGCAAAACAACTAAACAAAGCAAAGCCAGCCAACGCACGGGGCCTAAAGCTAAGGCAAAGAAACCCAACACACCTATCCTGAGCTACCCGCCTAACCTAATTCTATCTCTCCACGCCTTCCTATCTGAGGTCCATGCCTTCCTATAAACAACACCCATGCAATATTATGTAACCAATCCATAAATCAAGTAACATGTATAAGCTGATCTAACAAATAAATAAATTATAGATAACAAAAACTTCAAAAAATAATGTATATATGTAAACTTTCGCTAGCTATCTAGAAACCACCAACATTTTTGTTTTCTCATAATGATCTATCCCCCTCTTATAAAACCGCCTCCTAATCGCACTTGTGAAGTCACCATCGTCTATGGTTGTCTCTTATCACAAACTAGCAACTCAACACTTCCTATTTTCAGCCCAGTTCCTAATAATTTTTTTTAAAATTACTATTGTGATTTTCGACAATCTTTAATTCAATATCTATTTTTATTGTTTAGGGTTGACGACATTTTTGGTTTGAATTCAGTTCTTTGTGGTTCAAAAACAAACCAATATTTACCACTAACAAATAAAAAAGGAATTGAGCTATAACAAATCGAAAAAAAAAAACAAAAAAAAGTAACAAGATAATCGGAACCAAACTTGAAATTATAGAAAATGCTAACATGCAAGTTTTGTAACAAGGTAAAACCATGGAAGACAGAAAAAACAAATGCAATTCGGAATCAGCTTTACAAACGGAGTTAGGGGGTGTTTGTTTCGGCTTATGGCTTATTTGGTTCTGGGCTTATGTTTCAAAAGCTCAATTTTTGTGGCTTATTTAGAAAGTTTTTGGCTTATATAAGTTTATTAGGACATAATAAGCTTATATGGCCGAAACGTTTCAAAATAAGTGAGCTTGTGTAACATAAGACCAGAACCAAATAAGCTATAAGCCGGGTATATAAACCGAAACAAACACCCCCTTAATACGATTTTGAGAAAACAATACGAGGGTGTTTACTAATCTTCATTATTTCCGCTTTGGATTGACATATTTCAGAACTTTACTTCAAACATCAAACAAATAAACACGTCTAATAACCAATACTAACACCCCTACACGCGACTTCAAAACAAAATAATCACTTTCAAGACGCGCAACATCTCTGGCTCATCTAATTCACTACAAATTACGTTTACTACGACCCAAACATAAGAACATTTTACAAGATTTATAAACGCTTCACTCGCCGCAACAAATCTCACTTGTCAGCATAATACTTATAACCAGTAGCATCAAAAAAACAAATTAAAAGGCCCTAATTAACACAAATCAAGCATATAATAACTACTAAACCATAAAACAAACTATTATAAACAAGACCCAAGTCAAATTATATAAGCTGATCTGACAAATAAATAAATTAAAGATAATAAATCTTACCCCCTGTAAAACATTTTTTTACTGTTTTTTTTGTGTAGAATGAAAATACCCTTTTGATTTTTAGGGTTTATAAAGCCTGATTGATGATTTTTTTTTTTTTTTTTTTTTGTTCTTTGTTTGTTTGTTATCGATGTATGTTGAAAACAAATGGCTTGTTTGGAGTGGTACGTGATACGACGCCGTTTGGTGAAAGGGTTGTGGGCTTTAGAGTTTGGATTGTGCCATGAGAAACTGTAAAGGCCCATGTAATTTATTATTTATTTTTTTTATTTTATTTTTTTATTATTATTATTTTTTTAGTAGGGTGTAATGGAAAGGTCGAATGAGAGCCTTTTCTTTGGTTTGGTTGATGTTGAGAATGGAAATGAAGAATCAAAATTTGATTCTTTTTTCGCTCACATCATTCCTTTTACACTTTATTCTCGATTTTAAAATGGAAAGAAGAAAAAAGGAAAGGATAAAGGAGAGAGAGAAGAAGATGAGATGGGAAACTTTTGATTTTTTAGTTTTGTGTTCTCAATTTGGAAATAAAAGAAAAGAGATGGAACTGAACTAAGCTTAAAATTCAACTTCTCTCAAAATTATGACAATTTGGGAAGAAGATTAGGAGGGGAAATTTGACATAATTTCCTTCCTTCTGCTTTTCTCTTCTCTCCAAAAAATCTCGAGAACATGATTATTTTTCAATTTATTCTCTGTTCCTCTTCTTTTCTTTACAAATAGAAACTCGGAAACATATTGTAAAAAGTAGAAAATATGGAGAATCAATCGAATTAGGCTAAATCATTCACGTAAGAATCATAAAACGTGGGATATCTATAAGGCTAAGTCATGCGAACCGTACATGTTGGTCATTCGGGAAAAATATAAAAACCACAATAGAGTTTTCCTTTATATTCTGGTAACTTTCATCTTCGATTCATTGTCATCACCAAACCTTCTGGGAATTTTTAGGTCACACATATGTTCATTTTGACCTTAATTCTGATTCAACAACTAATGAACATAACCAATTCTGTTCAAATTTTTATTTGTTGTTTTTTTTTTTTTTTTTTTTTTTTTTTTTTTTTTTTTTTTTTATTATTGTGAGTATCAAGATGATGGAATAAAAAAACCATCAACAATTATATATACATAACATTCAGTGGGCTATTTAACCCCTTTTTTTTTGCCACCCGGTCCATCCACGCCCTAATAATAATTTGGTTTCTTATTCGCTGACCCGCCCTGTTCATCGTAACTCACACCCTTCCTCTTTCTTTGAGATCCGACCGGTGCAGCTCCGAGAACTAAACCCACGACCGATTCACCTTTGCCCGATCCGACCTAATGGGTTTTGTGGCAACTACAGTTGCCTGTGAGAGGGACTACAGTAAAAGCAATAGTAAAAGGAAATTTTTAATCCTTTTTTGGTTGTGCAAGTGCCAGATTTGATCATGTACAGTGGTATCATTCTTTCTAGCCACATCTTTGTTTCTGATTGCTTTATATAATTTTTAGATTAGGTAGATCAATTATTTTGTGATCTAAAGAGCTGGAACAAGGTTATTGTGTGGAGAATCTTAGATTTAGGGTTTCCATTGATCCAATTTGCTTTATTATTGTAGTACTCTTACATTAGGCAGATCAATTGTTTTTTGATCAAAAGAGGTGGAGATCATAAATCGCATGTTTCAGGTTACTTACATGATCTTTTTTTTATTATTATTATTATTATTATTATTATTATTATTATTATTATTATTATTATTATTATTATTATTATTATTATTATTATTATTATTATTATTATTATTATCAATTTTAGGTGTTCTGATTTTGAATTAGGATTTGGTTTTAGTTTAGGGGTTTTTGTGAAATTAGGGGTGTTTGAGATTTGGGTGTTTGCGTTAGGTGTTATGATTTTCTATCTTTTTGTTGTTTTCGGTTGGAAGTTGTGATTATAGTGCGTTTTTTTTTCTTTGGTTTTCTTGATGGGTTGATTATGTTTACTGATGGTTGATTACAGTTTAATGTGTTGTTGCGAACATGTGCCTTCTATAGTGAAGTCTTTTTTGTTTGAGTATAGATGCGGGGGAGATTAAAGGTGCGACTATCCGAGAAGTTGACATTCACTAGGGAGGGACTATAGTTCTTGGAATGCTTGAAGCTGAGAAACGAATTCCTGTCATTTTCGTGTATGCAAGTATATTAGAGTTATTGTTTTAGGGTTAGAAATTTATAAGTCTTATTACACGGCCCGGGTAGTTTAGGTTTTCTTCATACAATTTAGATTTTATATTTTGGTTATGGGTTGAAGTTGGCATGTGTTTCTAACTTCTTTTACTGTTAACAAAGACTTACCATTAAAAGAACCAAAAATATAAGTGACTTAAGACTTTATGAAGTTTATGGTTTCCTTTGTAGATGATAAGCTGTGTATAAGGTGTATGTTGTCGTCATAATGATATAAGTGTTTTTTGTAGGTCATCAGGATTGTCTAGCTTATGTGCAGCTGGAACATGATGGGTCAAAGCGTCCTGTATCTTGGCGAGGCATCACGATCACATTCGTGTTTGCAGCCATGTCAGGTTCGCATACCCTTTTATCCAGTTACACCCCCGTCTCATTTGTAATGTTTTCCATAAGGCTATGATGATATCTGTAATGTGACACAGATAAACTGTGTCTTGAATGATCTGACCGTAAGCTGGTGGGGCAACAACCGGATGGCATAGTTTAAATACTTACTATGCAACCGTGTTTGTTTGCAGCCATTACGGAATAAGGATAATTTTGTGACTTGAACCCTACATACAGATCTGAGCCAGTTGTTTGTCGCAGCATTTTAGTGGTTGGATACTTTTTATGTCATGTTTGGGTGTTTGCCATGTGGTAGGGTGGATTCGAGCAACCACCTGGAAAAAGAAGCAGGAATACGAGAAGACTATTGCAGCCTACAAAAAAAAAGTAACAGTTTTTGTGACAAAAGGAAGGAGGAATACGGTATGGTAACATGCTTCTGGCTTTAGTGCGCCATTCATTTGATATAAACGAATTTGATATCCGTTTTGTCTGGCCTTTTGTCATTTGCTAGAAAGTGGTTATTATTCACTTATGTGTTTATTGATAGACGCCTTTTCTTTGTCGTCAAGTTAGCTCAAGTCCTCTTTTTCAGTATGTTTTTTTTTATAATAGCAGTGCGTATTTTGGAAAATCTTCAAACGAACCCTGTTGTTGTGGACATATACTAATCTGATCAACTTTCATGAATTTAAACCAAACTGACCTGTTTTGCAAGATATTAAAATAGTATATAGTTACCATCGGCAACCCCTGGGTCTTAATGTTGTTACAAGTCCAGTCACAATGGTGCCGAGTAATACTCTTTCTTTGTTATGTGTCGTGTCTTGGCGGGGTCAGAACATCTTTTATGGAGGTTATTTGTGTAGTTGTCAAACAAACTGACTCCAGTGATGTTTCAATCATCACTTCTGATATGGAAGGTATTGAACACCAGGTGTCGGAAATGTGTCTTGCCTTCAAACTCACCAGTAAACCATTCACATTGTATCCCTTTTTATAAATCATTTTTCATGACAAAAGACTTTTTTACTGTTTTGATCATAAAATTGAAATGTGACAGGTTGGACAGGACATCGGTTGCAGATGGTATTTGATGCGCGTGATGTGTCGTTGCGGTTTAGCAGTATTAATGCCTACTCAAGTTTTAAATTTATATTTAGCCGACTTATCAATAACACACACACTTAACGAGCAGTGTACCCGGTCAGTATGAATATAATGGTAAGTAGAGTGTCGATCACTAAGAGTGGAACGTATTATCTAGTTATTCTAATCAGTATTTTAATATCCTAAGTTAGCTATACAACCTAATCTAACGCAAGGGGGGTTCAGCCTGAGAGACTGGCACGGTTTGGTTATAATTAAATTGAAAACTAAACTAATGAGCACGAATCAGCGATTAGCACACACGTACACAGATAGATACTCGAGACAATAAGAAGACCTGTCCTGATAATTAAGTAGCTTGTCACTTGTTTTATTGCTAGTTTTATATGAAGTGTATGTAATTAAACCTTTCTCGTTGGCTCTAATCTTATCGGCGAGTAAACCCTTAATGATTACTTATGTCTATCCTACTTTTCTAGAGTATTGGGCATTTGTAATGCCCACGTCTCGTATACGCTAGAATAGATAGGCGAGGAAGGGGCATGGCGACCCAAGCAATGCTCAGCTAGACACAGAGGTTATCAATGCACTAATAAAAGTCACCAAAGACATCAACATATAAACTTTAATTAATGGGAAAGCAATATTAAGGGGAGTGCATGATTTTTCGTAGTCACATGACACAAGCCCATCAATCCTGATGAATTAAAGTGTACTAATACAATAAAACAAAATTACTTAATGAATTGAATACATGCAGGACCTTCTTACAGCTCTTGTATCTTTGTTTAGGTGTGTCTTGTCCTGCTTGGTCGTCTGAATTCGGCTCTAGGGTTCTTCGGTCTCTAAAATCTAGCTCTGTGTGTGTCGAAATTTGTCTGGCCTTGGGGTATTTATAGTTTCTTCCTGAGGGATCGATGCGGCGCATAGAGTTGTTAGATGCGGCGCATTGACTTAACTTCGCGTGGGGTCCAAGATTAATATATTCAGGAATATTCGTACACCGTCTTCAGATGCGGCGTATCTTGATCTTTGTATGCGGCGCATGTACTTGGATTGTAACTGTGAAATCTTGATAGTGATACGCCGTATGTTAGAAGTATGTTGCGGCGTATCTGGAGTAGAACGAGCTTGATCTTCTGGATTTCAGTAGGCTTTTGACATCTTGCTTGTTTTGCTCAATAATTAATCCAAAATCGCCAAGTTTCACATAATGCTTGTTTTTACCTGAGAATTACTAAAGTAAACATTAATGTATCGATTCTCATATATAATATAATAAAACAAGTCAAATAAATAGGATAAATGATGATAATAAAATGTACTTATTTGAGTTCATCAAATATCCCCCCACATGAACTTTACTTGTCCCCAAGTAAACCTTAGAATTAATCAAATGAAAATGTATCCTAAAAGATGTTAGGATTTATTTTTATATTTAAGCACGTATTCGTTTTGTCATAATCACACAACCAAACACTTAACGAAGTAGAAACCAAAATAATTTTTAATGTAAAACAATTCTAAATCGTTTAGTTGCTTAGTCGTGGCGAATATTCTATCATAGGCTTGGCAAGTATATGCATCTCCCCCACTAAAGCCAAGGAATAACAAGTCTAAAGCGGTAAAAAGGGTTTGTTGGTTAAGGGTTGATCATCCTTTTTAATCTCTATCGATCTCATATTCCAGAAAAGGCGACAAAATCACAAATACATGATCGAATCCACGACCACGATACTTGCAATTGCTCAAATCCTTAACTCGAATAGGCTAAAGATAGGACCAAGTAATCTTCACCAATAATATTATATCAAAAGGGGTGACAAAATCATAAATACATAGCCGAATCCACGACTACGATACTTAAGATTGCTCAAATCCCTAATCTCAATAAATCAAAGGTTTGGATGAAGAATGATATAGGGTATGGATAATATTTGGGATACAAATTGGTGTAAAATAAAAAATAAACAAAACAGATAAATTAAAATCCTAAGTGTGGTAAATCACTTTCCCAACCATCCCATGAATAAGACTCATATCATTGAATAACTCACGCTTTAACACTTGAAACACACGCTTTAGGTAGACACGAATTATACTCAACAAAATCTTAATCAAAGAATAACCTTAGTTGGCGTTCCCATAACGGCCAACTCCCATTCAATCCATAAATATAATATACAACAACAAATAGTGGTGAAATCTCCCACTTAATACAAAACTTTACATAAGTTGGTTAAAACAAACTTTCAACATTTCCTTTTCCTTTTTTTTTTTTTTTTTTTTTTTTTTTTTTTTTTTTTTAAGACATCAACATATATGTGTAAAATTTCACAACTTTTCTATCACTATTTTTCTGGATAATTTTTCCATACTCTTCATACTTTCAGAAATAACTGTAATAGCGAAAGTAGCAAACACACGAAAAATAAACTAAAAGTTATACAATATTTACTTTCATACCAATTGCATTGCGCAATTTCCCGACTCAACCAAAGATAATGAATTACGCACGCGAACACAGGTAATGTAAGGAAACACACTTTGCCTAAAGCAATTAACCACGGATTTTAATCTACAGGGTAGGCTAAGGTGTAAGGGTGTATCGAAACATTATAACAAAGGTGTAAGAAACGAAAGGAATGGCTCTGAGGGTTTTTCTAGGGGTATCTTACTCGAAAAGTGAGAGTAACAAAGGGTTTATACGGGGGTTAACTAACCAGTGTAGTTAGTTAATATCACATAACATATAAAGGCTATTTGGGTGTAATCCTAGAAATTTATCAGGTTAGACAAGTCATTCCAATTATATAGATAATACTTATTATGGTGGTCTCGAATAGTATACAAGCCAAGTTCTAAAGTTTACAAGTCACCAACACACTAAAGTTTTAATATTTTTGAAAGAATAGAGTTATGTGTGCGGTTATGTAATTTAGACTTTAAACAAAAACATGCTAAAAAAATTTTAATTTTGATATATTAAGCGCATTTTAAGCATATTTTGAAAAAGTTTAGGACAAGTAAGTGTTCTAATTCTCCATCCCCCCACTTAAGTTAAACAACGTCCTCGTTGTTTGTGTCAAAGGTTAAAAACTGGAAATTAAAAGAATTAGAACAGAAAAACTCCCCTGAGATTTGCTCGGTATGATCCTCCATTATTCGTATAAGAGCAAAAATCAACTTTCTTATGGATTAGAACGTTTAAGCTTCATAGATGATGTATCCACAAAAATTTCAGGAATCTATAATACCATTTAGACTTTAACACACCTGAGTTAAGAAGGTTCAAACTTGCATAATACATTAGTAGTTAGTAAAAATAAAACCTAAAAAAAATTAAACTGTAAGTCATCAGGTCAGTCGATACGCCGTATCTTATGGAAGAAGATACGTCGTATCGAGCCTGGAATAAATACGAATCAGAATAAAAGATGCGTCGCATCCTTAACCAGGGATGCGCCGCATTAAAATACTGACAGAAAGTTTTAAAGTCAAAAATAAAAATGCAGAAAATGAAATAAGATATGACCAGTGCAAGTGATGCGTTGCATCTTATGATGGAGATGCGTCGTATCTTCTGCAGGTCTGACAGACTCGACACAGAACAGAAAAGTAAACATTTTTCTTCCGGGTTGTCTCCCAGTCAGCACTTGTCTTTATTCCAGAGTCTTCAAGTTAGACTCACGTTCAGCTCCTTAATACCGATCACTGAAAGAGTCGGAAGCATCGCGCTCCCTTATCGCCAGTTCAGTAATATTGAACACTCCTTGCTCGTCCTTAATATCCATGCCATTCTTCTTTAATATCTGTATAAACAAAGTTCTGTCCCTTTCGGGCAGAGATGACAAAATGATAGACGGGAAATTCTTATTATTATTTAGGCATAAATACGCAAGGTGGGGTGGTAGTTCAATAAACACATCATTATTCAAATTCGTATTCTCAACTATTCTCCTACGTTTGTTAATCACTACGCAATCATACCACTCATCATCAGAATCATTAACAATATCGCGCCTAAGTTCGGTAGGTACATTAAGGTCAATAAATTCCTCGAGGTCCTCATGATTAGGATTAGTTGAGTTGTATTGAATCAATGTTTCTCCCATAAGCCTAGCTTCTAGATCGAGGTCCATACGTTCTCTTAATCCTAGCACATAGACGCCTCTAATTATGCTCTTAGCAGGATTTTGGCACTTATAGACTAGTTTATTGTTCCCTACCTTTAACGAGATTTTCCTTTTAAACACATTAATCTTAGCATGGGCGGTAGACAAGAAAGGTCTTCCAAGGATTAAAGGAATCTTAACATCCTCGGGCATATCTAATATAACAAAGTCTACGGGGAAAACAAACTTCTCAATCTTAACTAGCACATTTTCAGCAACCCCTTCAGGTCGTTTTACTGTTTTATCAGCCAATTCAATAAGCAGCTTAGTTGGTGCTAATTTTCCTAGTCCTAGGGTAGTGAATGTCTTAAGGGGCATAACATTAACGCTAGCTCCTAAGTCAACTAATGCATTATTGAAAGATATGTCATTAATTAAACAAGGTAAAGTAAAACTTCATGGGTCCTTTTCTTTATGAGGCAAGGCATGTAAGTCGGTTGCAGAGCTCTCTTCTTTCATTGTAGCCTTGATCTCCTCTTCAATCTTTGCCTTCTCTTTGAGTAACCTCCTTAAACTGATTGAAGAATTAAAGAAAAATTCGGGCTTTGCAGCATCATTACCATTCATCAATCTTCTAGGAAAAGGTATGTTAGGCGTGACTTCTTCAGTAGTGCATATGGCCTTGACATGATCTCTTGGGTTAGTTTCAGTTGAGCTAGGTAAACTTCCGTATCCCCTTTCTTGAAGAACCTTGCTCATTTGTCCGATTTGTTGTTCCAGTGCTTTGATCGAAGCTCCTTGATTTCTTGTTATAGTATCCGTTGAGGCTCAGATTTCTTTGATCATAGCGGTGTTCTCTTCATGTCTTTTAGCAGCATCGGCCATAATTTGCTTTAGAGTGTCATCCAAAGTCTGCCTCCTTTCTTGAAAAGTGGGATTATAGTTGTTCTTTTGATAGTATCCCGGAGCAGCTTCCCTAAATCTTCCTGAAGGTCGGAATGGTTGTCCAAATTGTGTGTAGTATGCTTCTTCAAAAGTCTCACTTTCATTCATTTTAGGGCAATCTTTAGTGTAGTGAGGTCCTTCGCATTTTTCACATCCAACTTGGGCAGCATAAACTTTCTCATCACGCTTCTTCATCTCTCTACTAATTTTATCCAATTGAGCTTGAATTGCAGCAAACCCGTCAAAATTAGTGCTGCTCTTAGATCTAGTAGAGGTTCCGTCGTGCCATTTTTGAGAGTGATCAGCAGCTTCTTGGATAGCTTTTCTAGCATCGGCTGCACTCATTTGAGGCACAACTCCCTTAGCATCCAAGATTTGTCTAGTAGGCACGTCCAATCCTTGATAGAACAATATTATCTCCTGCATTGGACTTAGATAATGTTGAGGGCATTTCATCAATAAGTCTTTAAATCGTTCCCAAGCTTGATAAAGAGTTTCATCAGGTTCTTGCTTGAAACTGTTGATAGCCTCCATCTTTTTAGCAGTTTTAGCAGGTGGACAATATCTTTTCAAGAATTTGCTCTTCAAATCTTCCCATGTTGTGATTGAACTAGCAGGTTCATTCCTTAGCCACTTATTAGTAGCTCCTTTAAGCGAAATTGGAAAGATTCTTAGCATAAGTTGATCGTCAGAGACTCCTTCTGTAGTAAACAAATCTGCAATCTCGAGGACTTTTTCAACATGTTCATTAGCATCTTCATGTTCTGTTCCACTGAAAGCATTTTCTCTTAGCTCCTTGAGAAACTGACCCTTCAACTCAAACTTTGCCTTTTCATCAAACTTCGGTCTAGCAACTCCTGAACTGTAATCAGCACGGGTTTTGTTCATGTATTCCTCCATAGTAGTGTTTTCCGCCATTGTTTTTGTTTCTTCTTCCGCCTTCTCTTCAGAAAAGTAATCAAGCTCGAACGAACTTGAGATTTCAAAGCTTTTTGTGTTGAAAAGCCTTTTAAGCGAATGTAAGGCTCGTTCAGGATCTTCGAAAGGTTTAATCAAGTTCTTAGTTGAACTCCTGGTCATGCACTTCCTGAAATCGTCACAAAAGCATCAGTAGGGTATGTTCAAGAAAGTATGATATCAGAAAATTAACAACGAAAACGGAATACGAAAAATAAAAGTTGTTGATATCTGCAAACGATGCGCCGTATCCAGAAAGTTGGATACGCCGTATCTTATTACGTTAAAATTTAATCAGACTTCTATTCAGAAAACAGATACGTCGCTTATGAATAAGAATGCGCCGTATCAAGTTTAAATTATCAAAAATCGATTATATTTATTAAAATTAAATGCGTCGTATTAACAAAAGCTAATGCGCCGTATTTTCGTTACGTTTCAAAACACAAGATTTTTGATTTAGTAGATGCGCCGTATCGATAAAGATCGATGCGTCGCTTCTGTTTAATAATTCGGAAAAACTGTTTTTAATTTAAATAGAAAATACGCCGTATCTGTGAAAACAGATGCGTCGTATGACGTTAGGGTTTAGAAAAATTTCTTATTAAAAACAGAATACGCCGTATCTTGGGGAAAGATGCGTCGTATTCGAATTTATTAAACGCGTTGTATTTTATAAAAATTAAACGCAATACGCCGTATCTGTGAAAACAGATGCGCCGTATCGTTTGTATCAGCACAATACAACGATAGCAGAATGCAGATAAATACAGAAAAGAAAAACAAAAATAAAATCAAACAAAAAGAAACAAAAATACAGAAAACAAAAACACACAAAAATAGAAAATATGCAAAATATACAATGAATGCAATCTATCTAATATATAACAGGGTTAGTGGTTAGAATCTAAAAATAAAAACTAAAAAGAAAAACCTAATTAAAATACTAATCAAATTAACAGATAATAACAATTCACTCCCCGGCAGCGGCGCCAAAAACTTGATGCGCGTGATGTGTCGTTGCGGTTTAGCAGTATTAATGCCTACTCAAGTTTTAAATTTATATTTAGCCGACTTATCAATAACACACACACTTAACGAGCAGTGTACCCGGTCAGTATGAATATAATGGTAAGTAGAGTGTCGATCACTAAGAGTGGAACGTATTATCTAGTTATTATAATCAGTATTTTAATATCCTAAGTTAGCTATACAACTTAATCTAACGCAAGGGGGGTTCAGCCTGAGAGACTGGCACGGTTTGGTTATAATTAAATTGAAAACTAAACTAATGAGCACGAATCAGCGATTAGCACACATGTACACAGATAGATACTCGAGACAATAAGAAGACCTGTCATGATAATTAAGTAGCTTGTCACTTGTTTTATTGCTAGTTTTATATGAAGTGTATGTAATTAAACCTTTCTCGTTGGCTCTAATCTTATCGGCGAGTAAACCCTTAATGATTACTAATGTCTATCCTACTTTTCTAGAGTATTGGGCATTTGTGATACCCACGTCTCGTATACGCTAGAATAGATAGGCGAGGAAGGGGCATGGCGACCCAAGCAATGCTCAGCTAGACACAGAGGTTATCAATGCACTAATAAAAGTCACCAAAGACATCAACATATAAACTTTAATTAATGGGAAAGCAATATTAAGGGGAGTGCATGATTTTCCGTAGTCACATGACACAAGCCCATCAATCCTGATGAATTAAAGTGTACTAATACAATAAAACAAAACTACTTAATGAATTGAATACATGCAGGACCTTCTTACAGCTCTTGTATCTTTGTTTAGGTGTGTCTTGTGCTGCTTGGTCATCTGAATTCGGCTCTAGGGTTCTTCGGTCTCTAAAATCTAGCTCTGTGTGTGTCGAAATTCGTCTGGCCTTGGGGTATTTATAGTTTCTTCCTGAGGGATCGATGCGGCGCATAGAGTTGTTAGATGCGGCGCATTGACTTAACTTCGCGTGGGGTCCAAGATTAATATATTCAGGAATATTCGTACACCGTCTTCAGATGCGGCGTATCTTGATCTTTGTATGCGGCGCATGTACTTGGATTGTAACTGTGAAATCTTGATAGTGATACGCCGTATGTTAGAAGTATGTTGCGGCGTATCTGGAGTAGAACGAGCTTGATCTTCTGGATTTTAGTAGGCTTTTGACATCTTGCTTGTTTTGCTCCATAATTAATCCAAAATCGCCAAGTTTCACATAATGCTTGTTTTTACCCGAGAATTACTAAAGTAAATATTAATGTATCGATTCTCATATATAATATAATAAAACAAGTCAAATAAATAGGATAAATGATGATAATAAAATGTACTTATTTGAGTTCATCAGTATTCAGCTTTAACGGGTACGTGCAATGGACAAGCTTCGGCTAAGCTGATGAAACTGAGAACCATGACAACGGTATGAATCTTAATATCCTGTGCTTCTTGCTATCATGTGCTTCTAATATTTGGTTCACCTTATGCCTTACGATTTAATTTAAATTTAAAAAATACGCAGCATATTGATGAGGATATACATATTAGGCAACTTGCGGTGTATGGCCGCGAGGCAAAGCAGAAACTGATTGGGGTGAATGTGTTGATTTCGGAGATGCAACGACTCAGTGCGGAGATATGTATTAAACATGAATTAAAAAAAATGATATCTGATACGCAAATAAATTGCATACTTGAATTATATGTGTTGTTTGGTTTCTCTATTTAATATCAAAATTGTTGTTTTACACTTTTATGAATTAAGCTACCACTAATTACCTACTAGATCTAGAGAGAGAAAGCTAGAGAGAGAAAGAGATGGAAGGGAGATGATTACACACACTTAACAATAAACTTTCTTAATTCATCAACCAACAACCCTCTCCTTTGGATGGGAGGGGTATTTATAGTTTTACATGAGGATGGGCTTGAAGCCCTAATTCTTTTAACTAATACAACTTTAAACATAATAAAATAAATAAAACGACACAGCCCATGGGCCTTCTACACGGGCTGGGCCTAATAACAAACCTAAAGGCCTAAGCAACCTTAATACAAAATGATCAATACTTGATTAATACAAAAGCGGTTCCTAACAATCTCCCCCTAAGTATTGGTCATCAAGGTTGCATGACGTCGTCTTTGCTTCTTATGGCTTTGACGTCTTCAAAATCTTTGTTCTTTGTTCTTGATAGTGATGTGATACGATATGGTAGTGATCTGCCGTGTTCCAACGATCTTTGCTTCCGGTGTCTTCACGTCTTCTTCACCATGCTCATATTTCTTTTGACTCTGATTCTTCAACTTGTTCTCGGTTCTTTAATGTTTATCTTTGAGAAAGGTTGTAGCGCTTGAACTCTAGACTTTTCTTTAACAATTCTGAACTTTTGATATTTCTGAGTCTTTGTGAGAACTTCTCTTTGGGATATGAGCATGATGGAGTCTTGATGGTGGCTGAACTCCAGATCTCCAAGCTCCGCAGCAGTAACAGCACGAACCAATCGGTACTTACAGGCTCAGACTTGAGATCATCAACAGCATAGTGTGAAGACTTTCTCAAATCCTAACCCAGACCGTTCT
>CP139506.1:387079366-387151866 GCA_021014915.2 Artemisia tridentata subsp. tridentata
ATGGGCTTGAAGCCCTAATTCTTTTAACTAATACAACTTTAAACATAATAAAATAAATAAAACGACACAGCCCATGGGCCTTCTACACGGGCTGGGCCTAATAACAAACCTAAAGGCCTAAGCAACCTTAATACAAAATGATCAATACTTGATTAATACAAAAGCGGTTCCTAACAAAAATTGATTATATGAAAACAGATTTTGGATGAGAATTAAATATCAACTTTTATTAATGGGTCGGCATTAGATAGCGTAGAGACGCTTATGGACTTAAATAAGTCCATAAGGCTTAGCTGATAAGTGATTTTAAATGAGCTTATAAGCTATTCCGATTTCATATGTGCTTAGAAGCCCAAACAATAAGCTAATCCAAACACTCCTGAAGTTGGTATTTTTTTATTATTATTGTTAATAGGTTTATTTGAATGGTTACTGTATATTAAAATTATATACAAGATGTTATAGAAACTTTTTAATACTAGGCTTAATGATGTTGTTGTTGGAATATTGTTAGTGCTTTCGATTTGCCGCGTTTTTAAGGATGTGTCATAAGACAGATACGGAGAAGAATAACAAACCAGGGTTTACCTCATTATAATTTTTTTCCTTTTGTCAATATTTTTCAGTTGATGGTTTGTTCATTATCACGTCTTTCTATATTGATTGACGTTATTTTTTGTGTAAGGTCCGAACATATGATGGAAGCCGTTTGAGAGATGGAGTTTTCAGCCCGCCATATAGTAGCCCAGTTCTTTGTATTGAGTAGCAAAAGTCGGATAAAGAGGTATGTGATCTACCCATTTTTCTTGGTAGTAGTATTTTTTTGTAACCGACAATAGTATACATTATTTGATTTTTGTTTATGATCTGATTAAGGGGGTGTTTGGATGAGCTTATTTTACCGGCTTACAAGCTGATTTGTCTTTGGAAAAGCTTATGACCTCATTTTTTTTTGTTTAAGAAGTTATTAGGTTGACCTTTTGCATTTGAATAAGTACGTCAGCTAAATTTGATAAGCTTTTTCATAACGGAAAAAGGTTAGCTTATAAGCTTATACAAATTAAAATAAGAAAGTAAGCGGTGATTCAAACATCCCTTTTGAGCAGCTACCCAACCTCCACATCCGAGCTAAAGAATCTTTGACTCAGACGAAATGAGGCAATTTGTAAAGTTCTGAATTTTATTTCGTCAACCATTCTTTCTGGATAAAGGTCTGTGTTTTTTTGTTTGTTTGTTGGGGAGTCTTTCTTTAACCTTATCTTTGGACTTACGAGCTTAATTGATTTCTGTTTATATTTATAAGGATAGCTTTATTTTCAAAGAAATAGGCAGCATGAGTGGTAGATGGCGGCACTTTATGACCTGATACATCTGGCATTTTCCTTATTTGCAGGATTCCATTTGCAGAAGGAACTGTGGAATTGTTACGATCAAGCAGCAACCGTGGTGGTAGCACTCAGTAAGAGCTTTAAAAAATTAGGAATGATGTTTGGATGGCGCCTTATTAAGAGCAGTCGTGGTGGGAGCACTCAAGCAGCAGCCGTGGTGGGAGCACTCAGTAAGAGCTTTAAAAAATCGCAGCCAAAGATGTAGTAGATACGGTATGCACCTTCACTGGGTTTTGTCACTTCTAAATATGTCTCGATTAAAAATTTTGACTTTGAATTTAACTTTTTAGGTTGCCAAGGGAAAGACTCAAACACAGAAAATCAAGAAAATATTAAAGTGTGGCGCTAAGCGCAAAAATGAAGCAGTAGCGGTCTAAGTAGTTTAGAGCAGCCAAAGATGCATCAGATGCAGTATGCACCTTGACCTTGCACTGGGTTTTGTCACTTTTTAATGGTTGTTTTATTAAAAATTGAAGGCTACTAGAAATTTTATTCTTTGGATCAACCAAACACGTAACAAGATATGAACATTGCTATACATATGCATATAAGAGGATGTTTGGGATTGTTTCTTTAAATGTTAATATAGTTAGTTTGAGTGTTTGTATACATGTGCTTATTAAATTATGTATATATAAATTTTTTTCCAGCAGTAAAGATACTAACGAGTTAATTGATACAAACTTTACTTTGCAATGTTTGCAGGTTTGACACATAGTCTGCATAAAACGTCACAGAACCTTAAATAGGACTATTTGTAGCCACTGTGTCTATCAATGTTCTGAATTGAAGTTATATCAACGTATAAGATTGGTACTGCTTGCCTATCTTTATATATAATTAAAAAATTCCAATCCGATTAGAATATTGCTAATTTTGTGGCCTTTGCAGCCATGTCAAGTAGTAAGCGAAAGAATTATACGGGTGATAAACTATGGAAGCAAGTTTTGCTGGCTAGATGTGCGCTTTTTTAAGAAGTTACTGCTGATTCAAGTAACGAAACAAATGGTTTACAGGTATAATTCATTTTCCTTATTCATCAAAAAGTTAGTGATTTATAATTTATATTATCTCGATGCATTAAGCTTATTACTTTGTTGTTTTCCATCAGTCTGTAATCTTATAAATGGGACAAACCTGTTGAGTCAATTTGAAAAAGTATCATATGCATACAAATGAAACAGAATAACAACTGCACAACCTTTGGTTTGTTCCAAAGTTTTCTTAAGAGGGCGTTTGGGATTGCTTATTTATCTACTATGTTTATAAATGAGCACATACTGTTTGAATTTGTTATTTTGTAAAAGAATAATGCAATAAGACCAAAAAGAGAAGGTTTTGATAGGAATTTTTAGTATAATCCTAACTTAAACCATTTGCACCATTATTTATAAACGGCTCAGTTTGGTTTTGCTATTATATGTTATGGGTTAAATAAGAGGATACCTATAGGAAAAGCATGTGTTTAAATGGGTTGTTTTTACGTATAATTGCACGCAAAATGCGCATAATTCTTGCCCAGTTTATCGGCATCACTTGCAAACTGATTATCATGAATCTGAAAGTCGATAGGAACGAGAGGAGAAGGAAGCCAAGGAAGATATGAAAGGAGCTGCTAATGCAGTTTGTAGCTGCAACAAATATGAAAAGCAAAACATAAAAGGTGTTGCGGATGAGGAAGAGGAGCTGCAAGAGATGAACATTAATACGAGACAGATTAAATTTCTACGCAACATGTGTTTGTGCAAATGTGTGAATGAAAGTGAGAAATACTTTTAGTATTAATACTGTATATAGTGTTCTGTTAACCCTATATGAGTTACAATATACTTGCAAAACTGCGTTTTAGCTCGAATGTGTAAGCCATTTATTGTAAGTTTACATGGTTACTGAACATTGATTCATATTGAGATTGTTCTTTGTCGTCGTAAATTCATTGCATATAATACAATTGCAGCGTTAAAATATTGTTGCTAGCATTTCCAGTTTGCAACACTTACTAACCGCAACTTAAACTACTTCTTTAGTAAAACACCCCGCCGCAACGCGCGGGTTTCCAACCTAGTTGTTAACATATTACACGAAAGCATCATGTGAACTCCTACCCTAAATATATTCATGGGACAAGGATCCTCTCATGTTCCATTGAACATGAGAGGTTATGTTAGCCAATTAAAAACAAGATACATAAAATGAGACTCCACTTTTTAGTAAAAGTTAAAGGACCCACTTTTTTGTTTATTCTCACAACATTTTTAGGGTCCTATGGTTTATACCCCATTTAACCAAAAAAGTCCAATGTGGTAAAAAATTCCAATGTGGTCAAAAAGCCAATGTATTGAAATTCGGAATTCGTAGTTCTCCAAGCCACTTTTAGTACTACTGTCAAGTTCATCAATTAATTCGGTCAATGTGTTGGAAATGACACTTCTTTTATCAAAAATAAAAAAAGCTGTTCTAACTTTACTATCTTTTGAAAAGCCGTTCCTAATTTACTATTTTTTGAAAATAAAAAAATTTAACTACAACTTCCTAACTAATAACTTCCTAAATTTAATAACAGTTATAATCTGATGTAATTAAGTATATAAATTGTCTAATCTTACTTTTTAAGTACACTTAACTAAATCCAATCCAGAATACGAGTATCAGTTTTAGATGTATTAAGATTTCTCCAACAATAGCATTCAACATTACAACTTTACAAGGTAATTACGAGTAGTAACTATAGTTATATTTTGAGTAACAACCCAAATCCAAACACAAAAACAAGCAGCCTAACAACCCACGAAAATGAGGTCTTCAAAAACCCCATGAAAATCAAGCCGCGTAAATCTTGAGTAACAACTCAAATCCAAACAGTTCGATTCGTTCACAAAACGAATCCAAACACCTACACGAGGGGCTGCTGGTGACAACGAGAGGCTGTTGTTGCATCGAGGGTTTGTTGATGACATCTGCGGGGTTTGTTGTAGGTCCGATGCATCACCCCAAACGGCAAACCAACACCCCAAACGAGAGGCTGTTGTAGGTGGGGTTGGCACCGAGGGTTTGTTGATGACATCCGCGGCGTTTGATGGCTGGGGTGGGGCGTTTGGTTTGGAAAACGGCGTCGGGGTGGGGCGTTTGTGGTTGTGGTCGATTGGTGTGGGTGGTGTTGGTTATATGGTGGTTTTTTGTGACGGCGGCGTTTTTTGGTTTAGGGTTTTATGAGAAATGATGAGAGAGAGAGGAGAGAAAAGGGGTGGGGGTGGGGCTTTTTTTGATAAGAAAAGAAATGAGTGAAAGAGAATATATCAGAGTATATATTGATCGACTAGCGTGTGATTGCCCTTTTTTTTTTAACTACTCCATACGCGTGAGAGAGAATATATATTGATGGATTGCCTTTTTTTTTTTTTTTTAGTATCTATAACTACTCCGTATTATTGTTATCATATATCGTATTTATATTATGATGATTTTTTTTTCTCTTTTTAAATGTAGGAAATTGCTTTCTTTTGATTAAAAGAAATGTCAGTTTTTTACGAAGACAACTCAAATTCAGGTGGTGACGACGCTCACTATTTTGATGGAACGGAAGAAGCTCAATTTTCTACATGGACATCACCTTTTTTTACTAATGAGGTACAATAAACTGTTAATACTAATAAATATCCTAACCAATACAACAACTACTAGGAATGATCAAAGAAATAAGAGTGGAACTTGTAATATTAGCTTCATATAAATCACACACTTAAAACAATGATACAAACCCTAATGACTACAATACCTTGAGAGCACCTTCAGAACACCAACCTCCCAAGTGAGGATGGGAGGTTCTATTTATAGTTATTGTGATGGATGGGCTTGGACTTGGGTGGGCTATTACATGGGCTTCTTTAATACAATACATAACATATAGGCTTAAGTCCAAGCCCTATTGACTAAATATACTAATTACACAACGCCACGTTTAATACAATAAATAACGACAATGACCATCGCTTTTTATAAATCCTAACAATCTCCCCCTAAGGGATGGTCATTCAAATGTTGTTCGGAGTGAGTTAGTCTTTTGTCTTCATTTCCATGTGCTTTGTGTGTCGTTGTATAATAGTCTTTGTTCTTGATCCTTCATGCTATGTGATCTTCAAAGAATCGTCTTTGTGGATGTTCTTGCCTTCAATCAGTATCTTTATGTGATTGTGACGTCGTGACCTTCAACATACTCATGCCTCTTTTCCTTATGCTAACAGTCTCCCCATAATCTTTCATCATGTGACATATGAACTTGTTCTTGACATCTTGATTAGCCTCTTGACGTTGTTGTTACACTTTGTCGTTAACTTGATCTTTTTGTCTTGAACCTTTTACACTTGAGCTTTGTAGGGGATGTTCTTCATAAGTATGAGTATGCTGAGGTGAAGATGTTTGATGTATCAGATGATGGTGGATGAACGTTCGTCGGTAGCTGCATAAAATAATTAGCAATAATACGTCCAGCACTTACAGATTTGAACTTTGAGATTGTCAACAGCATAGTGTGAAGACTTTCTCTAATTCAAACCCAGGCCGTTCTGAACCGGATACCCCCGAGAGGGTTTACACGGACACACCGAAGTGCACCCACGATTCAGTGAGTCGCTGGAGATCACCCCACGACTGTAGACCGTTTAAAGCACGTAACCATCATGATGTAAATGGCAAGATTTGTAGATCTCATTAAGACTCTTACAACTTGTGCTCTTTTTGGCGAACACAAGTGTATCATTTTGGAAGTGTTCCTAATGAGATATTTTGATGAATCTCATGGCTCTAGACTCTATTGTGCGTTTTGGTTTTTAGTCGTTGGAGGCATGGAGCAGAGTGCCACCTTTTCAATATCAACACATCTCGGAGTGAGAGGCCGATAGATTATGCAGTGTTCTCCGTGAGAAATGAAACAAATATCTTTTGAGAGATATCTGAGTGGCTAGGAGGGGTGGTGCAGTGCGTCACTGGGTCCATGACGTCTTGTCTTCAATATCAGTATCACCTTAGTGAGTACCGATAGCAGATGTATTGACCCGATTTCTGCCCTAAGTTTTCATGGAGGGCTATTTCTTTTCACCCTTTCAATCAACTTTTCTTTTTCATTCTTCAACCCCTTCTGTCCCTTTCTCATTTACTCCTTTTTTCAATCTTACCTAAGGACTTCTAATTCTAATCTATTGGAATTGTCCTTGGGTAGATCCCTCCGGCTCTGGTGGATCATAGGACGGTTTTCCTAACCTTAGTCACCTTATAACTCCATGACTATCCTAGATTTGCCATAAAACCTTTTGAAAATCTCTCAAAGTGTTTATGAATAAACACATTTAGTTAGCACTTTGAGAGTTTTATATTTTTGAAATACTCCCCCTTCACATGTGCTCATGCATTTTTAACTAAAATTGCACATGTTGGGTAGAGTTCGCACATTTTAAATTGATCGACTTTCAATGAACATGACCTTTGCGAGACACGCTTACATCACTAGTTAGACTAGCTTGAAATTATTACCCGTCTCGGTCATATTCAAAGATCATCTCTCGAATTGGTACATTCTACTCAGACAAGTCCTTTGCGAGACACGCTTACATCACTGGAAAACCAGCTTGAAATTATTACCCGTCCAGGACAAGTCTTTTCGATAACGGACATTAAGTTTCGTCAATTCGAGGGTTAGAACTGAGTCTTTCTGGAGAGCATACTTTGAGATTCCACTAACTTTGATCACATTTTAATCACGTCCTCTCCCCCTCAAAAATAGCATTGATATTTTTGATATCAACTGATTAAAATGAAAGTGTTTTTGGAGAGAGACGGATTTTTAGCATGAAAATGGAACATTTTGCATTTTTTAATTTTTATACTCCCCCTTAAAGAAAGCATATTATAAAACATTTGAGTTTCAAGAGGGAGTTTCTTGAGCACAGAATTTGAGAAGATTTTGAAAAATCTTTTTGAAAAATCTTGATCATGTGCTCAAGATTCGTTTTGATTTGCCATTAACATTGCGAGTCCTGATCGGAAATAATCAGAAGTCATCAATGTAGCTCGGGTTCAGTACTGAAATGTACGAAAGCCGTAATTAAGAAAGTTTTGAGATCGACATGTTTTAGAAAATGTTTGAATGAACTCTCGCTCAAGCATCTGTACATGCCCGTATCATTGTTGAATGATATTTCTAGGTACGTACAGAATATTGATTTATACAAGAGACATGTCGTGAGAAGAATATTTTTGAATTTTGTATTTTATATTTTTTTATGTCTTTTTGAAATTTTATATTTTTATATTTTGTTTTTGTTGGTTTTTCAAATTTTGTATTTTGTTTTTCAAAAATATTTACATGCGAAGCTTCATGAGAAAATTTTCAAGAAGATTCGGGAAGACAGGCTAACTCTGCGGGAGTTAGGCTTAGCAAGCCAATTCGACGAACTAAGTTATCAAACCGCTCTTGTGGGAGGGCTTTAGTAAATAGATCGGCGAGTTGGTATTCAGTCCCCACGAAAAATAATTCAACAGTACCCTCTTCGACGTGTTCCTTTATGAAGTGGTAGCGGACTCTAATATGCTTGGTCTTGGAGTGCTGAACTGGATTGCACGAGATGGCTATGGCACTTTTCGAGTCACAATACATAGGTATGTGGTCGAAAGAGTAGCCATAATTTGTGAGTTGTGTCCTCATCCATAGAACTTGGGCACAACACGCAGATAGAGACACATACTCAGCTTCTGCGGTTGAAAGCGCTGTGCAGTCTTGTTTCCTTGATGACCAGCTTACTAGCTTCTCTCCCAAAAATTGTGCTCCTCCGGATGTACTTTTTGCGGTGACTTGACAACCAGCATGATCGGCATCTGCAAAGGCTGTTAGATTGAACTCCGAATCCTTCGGATACCAAAGTCCCATGTTAATGGTTCTTCGAAGGTACCGAAAGATCCGTTTAACCTCTTTGAGGTGAAGTTCGGTAGGCCTTGCCTGAAACCGTGCTAATAAACAAATATCAAATTGTATATCGGGTCGGCTAGCAGTTAAGTACATGAGAGACCCAATCATGCTCCGATATTTCTTCGGATCAATGGGTTTCCCATATAAGTCAGCACCGATTTTGGGTGAGGTGACCATTGGAGTACCAACAGAGTCACAATTTTCCATTCCATGTTTCTTTAAAATCTCAATTGTATATTTTGCTTGATTAATGAAAATACCATGATGGGATTGATGGATTTGAAGTCCAAGGAAGAATTTTAATTCTCCCATCATAGACATTTCAAATTTACTTTTCATGAGATTTGCAAAAAGTTTTGAATGTTTCGGATTAGTGGACCCAAAGATTATGTCGTCCACATAAATCTGAACAATTAAAATGTCATCATTAAGCTTTTTGGTAAACAAGGTCGGGTCAATTGATCCTTTGGAGAAATGATTTAACAGCAAGAAAGATGAGAGTTCATCGTATCATGCCCTTGGGGCTTGTTTTAGACCATAGATAGCCTTTTTGAGCTTGTAGACGTAGTCGGGATGATCTTTGTCAACGAATCCATCTGGCTGACTCACGTACACCTCTTCCTTCAGAGTTCCATTCAAGAAAGCCGTCTTGATATCCATCTGATAGACCGTGATGTTCTTGTGAGCCGCGTATGCTAAGAAAATCCTGACCACTTCAAGTCTAACTACTGGTGCGAATGACTTATCAAAATCGATTCCCTCTTCCTGTCTAAATCCTTTGGCCACGAGACGAGCTTTGTTGCGAATTACAGTCATCTCTTCATCCTTTTTATTCTTCCATATCCACTTAAGATCAATGACAAGTTTGTCGAGAGGTCTTGGCACTAAATCCCAAGTGTCATGAAGTCGATATTGGAGAAGTTTGTAAGATCCTGTGAAAAACCTTGTAATCAATCTCAGTGATTAATAATAATCTCGTATTACTATTTCCTAACGCCTATTTTTGCTAGAAATTTAAACTTTCGTTATTGTTATTAGTAGCTGTGCATTATATACACACATATATATATATTAAACACACCGATACTAAAAATTATATCTCCTACGCAACAACACATTTACACAACGACAAGTAATCATATACATCTAATTATTTCACTACACTTAATCAAACTTAATATCACCTAATTCTATCTAACTAAAACACAAACACTAACAATAAACTAAATTCTAAACTATCACTATAAACCAAGTTGGGCCTTATTCGTTCGACCCAACAACAATCCCTTAGCCCTATTATCAAAAGCCCATCGAGTTAACCCAACCCAAAGGCACATCACAGCCACTTAACCCATCAATTGAAGTGTTATATTTCACTTGCTTCCTTTCTTTCTTACCCGATCAGTACAATATTTCCTCAAAAACTCCCATGCAAAACTTAAAGCTCGAACATGACAGTTAACCAATAAAACCCAACTCTAATTTCACAACCCACCAACACCACGACCCCAAGATTATTCCACTAGTTCACCTTCATTCTTTCTCTCTTGCTTTGCTCTTAATACCCACTCGTTACCCATTTTTCCAATAGACTCGACATTAGTAATTATGTCAAGCACGACTTCGTTAAATATTACACCTGCAAATGTGCCTCTTAACTAATTAATGTAATAACCAAAAACCCAACTAGAATTATCAGGGATTAGCACCATAATGAAACGGGATTTAATTGTCTCCCTTTCGAACCAAACATATCACCCAAGACCTCGACACAAAGCATTGTCATACTCCAACAATCTCCCACGACATACTAATTATACTACCAAGAAAATATCATGCTCCATATGCAAATGTAAACAAGAAACATGAAGTAAAATAAAACTTGGGATAATATGTGGTAATCGAATGAAGCAAGAAAGCAAACAAATACTAGCAGCCAAATCACAACTACTCTTACACCTAAACTAACATACTATCACACAAGTGTCTTCTATCAACAGTACAATGCAATCATCAGTCAAGAAGTCAAACAAAATGTAGATATTTTCCCTATATAAGCCCTCTCATTCGCTCCTTTCTAATCTCTATCACCTATCACTTTCTATCAAATTCACCATATTCCTTAAACACCAAAGCCACTTTCTGTCGTGTATTTTGGCAGCAGACCCGATCCATTCAAGTTATATAATAACCATTCTAACTCACTATCCCTCATTGTGTTCGGTTTGAACCCCACAACCTCCTTCACACCCATTTCACTATCCAAATATCCTCATTTAAAACTACCCTTGTTCGACAGAAAACTCAGCCAGTTCGAGTAAAGGAGTTTGAAGCAAGTGGGATTATTTTCATTTCGTGTTTCATTCGACAAACATTAAGTCCCCACCACCTTTCTCAAAGGTGTTGTAAGTTTCTTGTTCTCTCTTAAATATATACTCACATGCATGTCACTCCACGCTACATTTCGAAACATGCATATCTCATTTCATTTCATATACCATACAGTCACCAACGTATCTCACCTTTAATATATAAACAAACCATGCATTATTATAATTCTTACTTAAATATGTATATAGTGGCACTCCATTTAGTTGCATGCTCATGTTATTCGAACATTAAGATATTCGAGCTCAACTGGTTATCAAAAGATAAAGGAAGCATGTCAAACCTTAACTTGATCGAACCAACCATGCCACGTTAACATATGACCATCTCATAAATGTCACCCTAATTCAACTTGAACTTGAATAATAAACCCCACGCCAAACCGGATAAAAAGAAACAGAAAGATATTCAAAATATTACTAGTTAGAAATTCACTCGATCAAGCCATTTCACGACTAAGTTAATACGAAACCCTTCACGCAAAACATAAATATTTTTGTCCTTCTCAATAGCTCACATGGCGAACTAAATATTTCGTGTACTAAGATCCCTCCCATAACCCCGTCTCGACACTCAAAATAATTCCTTTTTATTACTACTCGACAAGTGCAAGAACTTAGAAAAGTTCATGGCATATTTCACTAAATTATTTCACTCGACCTACTCAAAAACCATTACTATATTTTCGAAATTTTGTATGTAATATATCTAGATTTTTAAATCACTCAATCGACAAGCTAGCAAACTATAATTTTCAGGTTCTAAGTTCGATCCCATAAGATTGTTATCACGCCCAAAACAATGCATTTTGAATAGACCAACACTAGCACTCAATAAATATTTTCAGAAAATTTTATAACCATTCGGTTTGGGCCAACACCAAGCCCAACAAGGACTTTCGATAACGAGGCCCAACAGGCCCATAAAATATATTTTCAGAATCCTAAAAATAGCCCAAATCTAAGTCCAAAACAGTTTTCACGCCCTCGCCTCTAAAACTCTTAACGGGCCATGTTCCAAAACGTTAAATGGCCCATTAATGCAAAAATAATTTATTTTCTGAAATAATAAATTGAAATAAGTTAAAATAAACTTAGTAAAGTTATAAAAATTTTCAGAATATTTTTCCCGTCATTTTTATACAAAAAGGACTAAAAATGTAACGCGACTTAACCGAAAAGGACTAAAACTGCCAAAACTGGAAACTAAAGGACTGAAGCTGTGAAAACAGTTGTAAAGGACTGAAATTGACATATTATTGAACTTCAAGCCTTATATGGACTATTGGACAATTATTGGACTATTATTGGACTACGGACTGAATAAGGACTAACGACGTAACGCGAACCACGGTTAGGGTAGAAAATGTAAAACCTGGAAAGATCAAGGACCAACTGTTATAACTTATCATTCTTATCTTATTTTTCATTTTTGCACCATATCTTTACTTCATATGCATATTTGCATTATATTTGCATGTTAGTTAATAGCGATATAATTAATTCATAGTAATATTTCACTTACTCTGGGAATATACGATCTCACGAAAGTACGAGCATCATAAGCATATAACATCTTCATTCTCAATGATTAAATCGTTGAAAAATCATCATCCACCACTCGTACACATACACACTAGAAATTAGTAAGATTCTCAGATATTTATATATTTACCAGGTTCTATATCGAAGTTACTATAATCATCTCTGAATTTAATTTCATCATCAGTAGCGCTTAAGGTGAGTCATGACCTCACTTTTTAAACTCTTTATACTTTTTAAACTCCGTGAGGGGGATACATGCTATAAATAAATCACAAGTATTTTTTTTCTTCTGGATGCTACCTGATTTGATATATGCCTAAGTTACCTTATTGCCACAAGACCCTTTTATCATGAGCCATTAATCACTGCGGTGAACGCGAATATAATGAATAGATCTATTAAGGACTGACAACCTATCCCACTAATACTAGGACGGAATGCTTTTTGCTAGTCGTATTAGTCGCGATACATTATATTTGAGAAAAATAGGAATTGGCAAATCACCTATTACACGAGGGCAAAATTTTCATCATTAATTTGATGATCACCTCCGTTTATGCGGTACTTTGTTAACGTTTGCGTGTCATGAGACTTAGGGCAATATAATGAACTGCGATATCAATTTTTAAACTGATTGTATCTCAAAATGCAATCTTACTTGTGAATCAAACTGATATTTAAATTATAAACTCCATGATTTCACTCAACATTATGTTGACTTTTAAGCATGTATCTCAGGGAAATAGAGGAGCACGGCAAGGCATGGAGCAGGCATACCCTATCTTCAATAAATGGTGTAAAATAAAGTTGTAATCCAGTTAAAATAATGTTTCCTTGAAGAAACCTTAGCACTCTGATGTAATGTTTTTATAACTGGATTTGTATTATGGACCTATGTAAATTAAAAATGCCATCTTAGGCTGTTTTCTTATGATTTTGTTTTCGATCCTCACCGTAACACCCAGATAAATCTTCCGCTGCTATGTTTAAAAATTTGGGGGTGTTACAGTTTGGTATCAGAGCCAGGTTATAGGGAACCAAATGTTTTTAAACGTTGGACTATAACTACATTTTTCAAACAAATTAATTATACACCATGTTACCTTAAACTCTCCATGCCTGCTAGCTGCCGTGCTCGGTATGTTATACATTAGGATTATCGTATATAAGCCTCGGCATACTTGATAGTTACTGTGCACAACTAGATCATCTTATGTTTATAATACACCACTTGATGTTAGTAAGTTACTTATTTTACTATATATGGATTATTACAGTACTATGTCGTTTATCACCCACTTTAGTGTATCATCGGAGCCGGACTCCGAGGGATCACTAGCATCAGTCACGTCCCCCGTACTTCCCGATGCCGTAGTACCAGAGATTGTGCCCGACGCGATTGAGCCCTTTGTAGAGGGTAGAGCCGCCGCCGTATCTTTATTAGATGACCTTCATGTGCCAGCTTTGCCAGCACCTACGTTACCACCGCATTTTGTCTATGATACCTACTCTCCTTTCTATATACCACCCCCTGACGACTTGTACTATAAGAGTCAGCAATGGCTCCCTGCTGATGATTTACCCGAGCCCCATCATATTACACCACCATCACTACCTGACCATGTACTTGACGCACATACCCAGACATATCCACTACCACTTCGACAGCGGGATCCGATTCCTGCAGAGGATATTCCTTCATCGAGTAGACGTCGCATCTCAGACCAGATACACCCATCTTCACCCTCATTACCTTACCCTCCTGGTTTCACTTCCCCGGCTCAGACCCATGATGCTTGGGAAGGATTTAGACCAGTAGTCACCCACACCCTTATCCCATCCACAATAGTGACACGACTCGAGAGTCACGGAGAGCAGATCGAGTCACTTCTTCGGATGATAGACCATGTGCCATTGGATTCCCCAGGGACTATCAGCGATACTCTGCATAGGTTGGCTTCCAACAGAGCAGTGATACATCAGTGCTTGAGACAGATGCAGACAGACTTGGCAGATACCCGATCCCACGCGATATCCTTACGTAGAGAGGGCCAGGACTTAGCTTGGGAGGCTCACTTGTCACAGCGTAGAGCTGACACATTAGAGAGACTCATGGGAGACATACAGATAGAGCATCAGGCTGAGATACAGAGACTCAGAGACCAGATCTCAGAGCTCACGAGGCGTACGGATAGACCTGAGCAGTAGACATAGTTAGCATGATTGTATAGTTTGAGACATTGTAGTCTGCCGCATGTGGCAATTAATAAAGACTCTTGTATCGTTTTGTTGTAAAACTCAACTGATCAAGTTATTAATGTTGTAATGCTGGTAGTAATGTACTATATATCTGTTGACTTATGTATTATGGTTGTTCGTATGTATTGTAATTGTATCCAGACATGTCGTGATGTTACCTGTTATTATTATGATTCTCTAATTGTGTAAATATTGTAAAACCTGAACACATAAAATATGGTGACATGAAATTCAGTTTGTATAATTAAATTGATTGTTCCTTAACAATCCCACATCTGTAAATTGATAAATTGCAGAGACATCATAATTATGGGAAAATATTCAATTTAATTATCATTTCACACCATGATGACATTGTGCATATACTCAGCTATTCTATCCAAATTCTAAATCTGTATTCTTGTGCCATTAATAGAAAAATGGAACATAGCACACACGAAACTACCAACCAGACCGTAGCATTGACGCTTGATGAGGTTCGAAGAATGATTGATGAAGGCATCACCGCAGCACGCGAGGCTGATGCATTAAACCGTTCAAGCAATACTATGGGAGCAACAAATGAAAGTGAGGCATCTACTCCACGTAAATGCACTTACAAAGAATTCGTGAGTTGTCAACCCACCACCTTCAGAGGAGTGGAAGGAGTGACTGAATTAGCCCAGTGGTTTGAGTGCATGGAAACGGTATTCATGAGAAGCAACTGTGCTGAAAACAATAAGGTCACTTTTGCCACCGGAACCCTAAGGGGAGATGCACTATCTTGGTGGAATGCTACTGTCAAAATAATGGGTGCCGAAGCAGCATACCAAATCTCTTGGACCGAACTGAAGAATAAAATGCTGGAGAAGTACTGTCCGAGAACGGAGATCAGAAAGCTTGAAGATGAATTTCACGAGTTAGTGGTGAAAAACTATGACGTCAGTGCATACAACCGAAGATTTCTAGAATTATCTCTTCTATGTCCACACATGGTATCTGACTTTGAAAAACTGTTGGAAAAATATGTGGAAGGACTACCTTCAAGCATTGAAGGAGATGTTACCGCATCCAACCCAAAGACCCTTGAAGCCGCATTCGTGTTTGCTCAGCGAATGATGAATTGAGAGCTTAAACGAAGTGCTAAATCCACAGTCATTGGCCAAAAGAGGAACTATGATAACTTTGGCAGCAACAACCGGAACAGCAACAGTTATTACAATCACAACAGGAACTACCGCAACAATGACCGAAACAATCGCAACAGAGATTATCAACAAAGCCGAAATGACCGTCATCGTCAACAGAACCGTCGTCAAGAAGCCGCAAGAGCTTATGTGGCTGCACCTGCTGAAGGAAAAAGGTATATTGGGACAAAACCCCAGTGCAATCGGTGCAAGATGCATCATACGGGACCATGTACCGCCATCTACGGTAACTGTCGGAGGATAGGTCATGTGACCCGAGACTGTAGAGCCACTGGAGCAAATGCGCACCCTGTAGCAGTAAAATGCCACGGCTGTGGTGAAACAGGTCATTATAAGAGTCATTGTCCCAAGAATGACAATCAGGTTGCCCGAGGAAGAGCTTATGTACTCGGAGATGGAAACATGCCACAGAATTCCAACGTCACCACGGGTACTTTCTTACTGAATCAACATAGTGCTAAGATATTATTTGATTCTGGAGCTGATAGGAGTTTTGTATCTACTTCATTTGCTTTACTGCTTAATATTGCACCCGTAGAATTAGATACCGCATACGAAATAGAAATAGCTGACGGAAAATTGTTAAACACCAACACTGTACTTCAAAACTGCACTTTAACCCTTCAAAACAAATCATTTCCAATCGATCTCATGCCCATCCAACTTGGAAGCTTTGACGCGATTGTGGGTATGGATTGGTTATCCAAACATCGTGCCCGAATCATTTGCGACGAAAAAGTTGTCCAAATCCCCATAGACAATGAAACGTTAATCGTTCGTTGTGATCACTACAAAACCCAACTCGATATCATCTCATACGTCAAAACAGTGAAATACATAAACAAAGGATGTCACGTCTTTTAGTCCAAGTAACGGAGGATAAATCGAAGGAGAAAGAAAAGCGACTGGAAGAAGTGCCAGTTGTAAACGAGTTTGCAGAAGTTTTCCCCGACGACTTGCCAGGTATTCCACCCATCCGGCAAGTAGAATTTCGAATTGATTTAGTGCCTGGAGCAGCACCTGTTGCAAAAGCACCATATCGATTAGCCCCTTCCGAAATGAAAGAATTATCTGAGCAGTTGAAAGAACTGTCAGATAAAGGATTCATCCAACCCAGCTCATCACCTTGGGGAGCACCAGTCCTGTTTGTCAAAAAGAAAGATGGAACATTCAGAATGTGCATCGATTATAGAGAGTTGAACAAACTCACAGTGAAAAATCGATACCCATTACCAAGAATCGACGATCTATTTGACCAACTGCAAGGATCGAGTGTTTACTCAAAAATCGATCTAAGATCAGGATACCACCAATTAAGAGTCAGAGAAGAAGACGTTCCCAAAACAGCCTTTCGAACACGATACGGACATTACGAATTCCGCGTAATGCCATTTGGTCTTACCAACGCACCGGCAGTGTTCATGGATCTAATGAACCGAGTGTGTAAGCCATATCTGGACAAGTTCGTAATCGTATTCATCGACGACATTTTGATCTACTCACGTAACGAAAAAGAGCATGCGGAACATTTGAGAACCATTTTGGGTGTACTCAAACAAGAAAAACTGTATGCGAAATTTTCCAAATGTGATTTTTGGATCTCCACCGTTCAATTCTTAGGTCATATCATCAATAGTCAAGGTATTCACGTTGACCCCGCCAAGATCAAAGCAGTTAAAGGTTGGGCTTCGCCCACCACTCCAACTGAAATTCGACAATTTTTAGGACTCGCTGGTTACTATCGAAGGTTTATAGAAGGTTTTTCCAAAATCGCAAAACCTTTGACAGAACTCACCCAGAAAAACAAGAAGTATATCTGGGAAGAGAAACAAGAATCAGCATTTCAACTCTTAAAACAAAAACTCTGTGAAGCACCAATTCTAGCGCTACCCGACGGAAGCGAAGACTTTGTAGTATATTGTGACGCATCGCATCATGGTTTAGGTGCGGTACTAATGCAGAGAAACAAAGTCATAGCTTATGCGTCTCGACAACTCAAGAAAAATGAGGAAAATTATACCACTCATGATCTAGAACTAGGAGCGGTAGTATTCGCTCTTAAAATATGGAGACATTACCTATATGGTACCAAGTGTACGGTATACACCGATCACAAAAGTCTTCAACACATACTGGATCAGAAAGAGTTGAATATGAGACAGCGCCGATGGATAGAACTACTCAACGACTACGACTGTGAAATTTGCTACCACCCCGGTAAAGCGAATGTTGTGGCCGACGCGTTAAGCAGAAAAGAAAGAACCAAACCTCTTAGAGTTAGATCATTAGAAATGACAATTCATTCACCACTCCCATCTCAAATACTCATAGCCCAATCGGAAGCTCTTCAGGAAGAGAATCGAGCTCAAGAGAACATTAAGGGCATGCTAGAAACTGAGAATGGACTCATACGAAGATCCGATGGAATGTTATGCTTCAAGAAAAGATGCTGGATTCCTCTTTATGGAGGTATTCGAGATTTTATCATGCATGAATCTCACAAGTCTAAATATTCCATTCATCCTGGATCCACTAAAATGTACCAAGATCTCAAACAACTCTACTGGTGGCCAAACATGAAAGCCGACATTGCAACATATGTTGGAAAGTGTTTGACTTGTTCAAGGGTCAAAGCCGAAAGTCAGAAACCTTCTGGACCACTTGTACAACCGGAGATACCAGTTTGGAAATGGGAACGAATCACTATGGATTTTATTACCAAATTACCAAGGACGTCAACCGGATATGACACCATTTGGGTTATTGTCGACCGTTTAACCAAATCAGCTCATTTTCTACCTATCAAAGAAACTGACGAGTTAGACACACTCGCTCAGTTATACTTCAAAGAGATCATAATCCGACATGGAGTACCAGTCTCGATCATCTCAGACAGAGACAGTCGATTTACTTCAGGATTTTGGCAATCTTTGCAGAAAACCCTCGGTACTCAATTGGACATGAGCACCGCTTATCATCCTCAAACTGATGGACAAAGTGAAAGAACAATCCAAACCTTGGAAGATATGCTTAGAGCATGTGTGATTGACTTCGGAAAAGGTTGGGATAAACACTTACCATTGGTTGAATTCTCGTACAACAACAGTTACCAAGCTAGCCTGAAGGCTGCACCTTTTGAAGCACTTTATGGGAGAAAGTGCAGATCACCTATCTGTTGGACCGAAGTTGGTGACATGCAGCTTACCGGACCAGAACTAATCCACGACACAACCGAGAAAATATTCAAAATCAAACATCGTCTCCAAGCCGCTCGTGACAGACAAAAGAGTTACGCAGACGTGAGGAGGAAACCCATGGAGTTTGAAGTCGGAGATAGAGTTATGCTAAAGGTTTCGCCCTGGAAAGGAATGATACGCTTCGGAAAGCGTGGAAAACTCAACCCAAGGTATATTGGACCATTTAAAATCCTCGAGAGAATTGGTCCAGTTGCCTATAAGTTAGAACTTCCAGAAGAACTCAGTAGGATACACCCTACATTCCACGTCTCTCAACTTAAGAAATGTCTATCGGACGAGACTCTCGTCATTCCGCTAAAAGAGATTAAACTGGACGACAAACTTGTATTTACCGAGGAACCCGTAGAGATAATGGATAGAGAGGTTAAGCAACTCAAGCAAAGCCGTATTCCTATTGTGAAAGTAAAATGGGACTCTAAGAGAGGACCAACGTACACATGGGAACGCGAAGACCAAATTCGTGAAAAATATCCCATCTATTCCCGTAAACCACTCTTAATAGCCGTTTTAGACTTGAATTCCGGGACGGAATTCGAATGAGGGAGGAGTACTGTAAGATCCTGTGAAAAACCTTGTAATCAATCTCAGTGATTAATAATAATCTCGTATTACTATTTCCTAACGCCTATTTTTGCTAGAAATTTAAACTTTCGTTATTGTTATTAGTAGCTGTGCATTATATACACATATATATATATATTAAACACACCGATACTAAAAATTATATCTCCTACGCAACAACACATTTACACAACGACAAGTAATCATATACATCTAATTATTTCACTACACTTAATCAAACTTAATATCACCTAATCCTATCTAACTAAAACACAAACACTAACAATAAACTAAATTCTAAACTATCACTATAAACCAAGTTGGGCCTTATTCGTTCGACCCAACAACAATCCCTTAGCCCTATTATCAAAAGCCCATCGAGTTAACCCAACCCAAAGGCACATCACAGCCACTTAACCCATCAATTGAAGTGTTATATTTCACTTGCTTCCTTTCTTTCTTACCCGATCGGTACAATATTTCCTCAAAAACTCCCATGCAAAACTTAAAGCTCGAACATGACAGTTAACCAATAAAACCCAACTCTAATTTCACAACCCACCAACACCACGACCCCAAGATTATTCCACTAGTTCACCTTCATTCTTTCTCTCTTGCTTTGCTCTTAATACCCACTCGTTACCCATTTTTCCAATAGACTCGACATTAGTAATTATGTCAAGCACGACTTCGTTAAATATTACACCTGCAAATGTGCCTCTTAACTAATTAATGTAATAACCAAAAACCCAACTAGAATTATCAGGGATTAGCACCATAATGAAACGGGATTTAATTGTCTCCCTTTCGAACCAAACATATCACCCAAGACCTCGACACAAAGCATTGTCATACTCCAACAATCTCCCACGACATACTAATTATACTACCAAGAAAATATCATGCTCCATATGCAAATGTAAACAAGAAACATGAAGTAAAATAAAACTTGGGATAATATGTGGTAATCGAATGAAGCAAGAAAGCAAACAAATACTAGCAGCCAAATCACAACTACTCTTACACCTAAACTAACATACTATCACACAAGTGTCTTCTATCAACAGTACAATGCAATCATCAGTCAAGAAGTCAAACAAAATGTAGATATTTTCCCTATATAAGCCCTCTCATTCGCTCCTTTCTAATCTCTATCACCTATCACTTTCTATCAAATTCACCATATTCCTTAAACACCAAAGCCACTTTCTGTCGTGTATTTTGGCAGCAGACCCGATCCATTCAAGTTATATAATAACCATTCTAACTCACTATCCCTCATTGTGTTCGGTTTGAACCCCACAACCTCCTTCACACCCATTTCACTATCCAAATATCCTCATTTAAAACTACCCTTGTTCGACAGAAAACTCAACCAGTTCGAGTAAAGGAGTTTGAAGCAAGTGGGATTATTTTCATTTCGTGTTTCATTCGACAAACATTAAGTCCCCACCACCTTTCTCAAAGGTGTTGTAAGTTTCTTGTTCTCTCTTAAATATATACTCACATGCATGCTCACTCCACGCTACATTTCGAAACATGCATATCTCATTTCATTTCATATACCATACAGTCACCAACGTATCTCACCTTTAATATATAAACAAACCATGCATTATTATAATTCTTACTTAAATATGTATATAGTGGCACTCCATTTAGTTGCATGCTCATGTTATTCGAACATTAAGATATTCGAGCTCAACTGGTTATCAAAAGATAAAGGAAGCATGTCAAACCTTAACTTGATCGAACCAACCATGCCACGTTAACATATGACCATCTCATAAATGTCACCCTAATTCAACTTGAACTTGAATAATAAACCCCACGCCAAACCGGATAAAAAGAAACAGAAAGATATTCAAAATATTACTAGTTAGAAATTCACTCGATCAAGCCATTTCACGACTAAGTTAATACGAAACCCTTCACGCAAAACATAAATATTTTTGTCCTTCTCAATAGCTCACATGGCGAACTAAATATTTCGTGTACTAAGATCCCTCCCATAACCCCGTCTCGACACTCAAAATAATTCCTTTTTATTACTACTCGACAAGTGCAAGAACTTAGAAAAGTTCATGGCATATTTCACTAAATTATTTCACTCGACCTACTCAAAAACCATTACTATATTTTCGAAATTTTGTATGTAATATATCTAGATTTTTAAATCACTCAATCGACAAGCTAGCAAACTATAATTTTCAGGTTCTAAGTTCGATCCCATAAGATTGTTATCACGCCCAAAACAATGCATTTTGAATAGACCAACACTAGCACTCAATAAATATTTTCAGAAAATTTTATAACCATTCGGTTTGGGCCAACACCAAGCCCAACAAGGACTTTCGATAACGAGGCCCAACAGGCCCATAAAATATATTTTCAGAATCCTAAAAATAGCCCAAATCTAAGTCCAAAACAGTTTTCACGCCCTCGCCTCTAAAACTCTTAACGGGCCATGTTCCAAAACGTTAAATGGCCCATTAATGCAAAAATAATTTATTTTCTGAAATAATAAATTGAAATAAGTTAAAATAAACTTAGTAAAGTTATAAAAATTTTCAGAATATTTTTCCCGTCATTTTTATACAAAAAGGACTAAAAATGTAACGCGACTTAACCGAAAAGGACTAAAACTGCCAAAACTGGAAACTAAAGGACTAAAGCTGTGAAAACAGTTGTAAAGGACTGAAATTGACATATTATTGAACTTCAAGCCTTATATGGACTATTGGACAATTATTGGACTATTATTGGACTACGGACTGAATAAGGACTAACGACGTAACGCGAACCACGGTTAGGGTAGAAAATGTAAAACCTGGAAAGATCAAAGACCAACTGTTATAACTTATCATTCTTATCTTATTTTTCATTTTTGCACCATATCTTTACTTCATATGCATATTTGCATTATATTTGCATGTTAGTTAATAGCGATAGAATTAATTCATAGTAATATTTCACTTACTCTGGGAATATACGATCTCACGAAAGTACGAGCATCATAAGCATATAACATCTTCATTCTCAATGATTAAATCGTTGAAAAATCATCATCCACCACTCATACACATACACACTAGAAATTAGTAAGATTCTCAGATATTTATATATTTACCAGGTTCTATATCGAAGTTACTATAATCATCTCTGAATTTAATTTCATCATCAGTAGCGCTTAAGGTGAGTCATGGCCTCACTTTTTAAACTCTTTATACTTTTTAAACTCCGTGAGGGGGATACATGCTATAAATAAATCACAAGTATTTTTTTTTTCTGGATGCTACCTGATTTGATATATGCCTAAGTTACCTTATTGCCACAAGACCCTTTTATCATGAGCCATTAATCACTGCGGTGAACGCGAATATAATGAATAGATCTATTAAGGACTGACAACCTATCCCACTAATACTAGGACGGAATGCTTTTTGCTAGTCGTATTAGTCGCGATACATTATATTTGAGAAAAATAGGAATTGGCAAATCACCTATTACACGAGGGCAAAATTTTCATCATTAATTTGATGATCACCTCCGTTTATGCGGTACTTTGTTAACGTTTGCGTGTCATGAGACTTAGGGCAATATAATGAACTGCGATATCAATTTTTAAACTGATTGTATCTCAAAATGCAATCTTACTTGTGAATCAAACTGATATTTAAATTATAAACTCCATGATTTCACTCAACATTATGTTGACTTTTAAGCATGTATCTCAGGGAAATAGAGGAGCACGGCAAGGCATGGAGCAGGCATACCCTATCTTCAATAAATGGTGTAAAATAAAGTTGTAATCCAGTTAAAATAATGTTTCCTTGAAGAAACCTTAGCACTCTGATGTAATGTTTTTATAACTGGATTTGTATTATGGACCTATGTAAATTAAAAATGCCATCCTAGGCTGTTTTCTTATGATTTTGTTTTCGATCCTCACCGTAACACCCAGATAAATCTTCCGCTGCTATGTTTAAAAATTTGGGGGTGTTACATTGGAGAAGTTCTTCCTGCATTGCTTCAATCCATGCATCATCTGACATTGCTTCCCGAATGTTCTTTGGCTCTTTTAAACTAACTGAGCAGGCAAAGATGCACATATCACAATCGGTAGCGAGTTGTCTTCTCGTCTGTACTGGCCTAGAAGGTTCACCAATGACATGTTCTATTGGATGGTCTTTAGTCCACTTTAACGTTGAAGGGTATCTTGAATCTAACGAATGCGTGTTTGATGGTTCATATAACCGATATGGTTCTTCTTGATTTGGTGTTGTTGGGTTTTGCTCATCAACTGTAGGTAAAACAATCTCAATTACTGGAGTGGCAGGAGTAGATGTAGATGATATTGACGTGGAGGGAGTTGGTGCTTCAGCTTCAATTGTAGTAGATGCATCTTGTGGTGGTTGTGGTGGTTGATGTTGAGCGGGTGCAGCGGAACGTTGTTGTGATATTGAAGCTCCACCATAGTATTCATCATACATAAACTCGAAGAAATTATCCAGTTCTTGATTTGTAGGTTTATCATTGTTAGTTGACTGAGCTCCTTGGGGTGTGAGTCCTGAACTGATGTGTCCAGAAGTTTGACTTTGTGGTGCGGGTTCTAATCCGATACGATTATAAGCCATTGGGTTAAGCGCGGGTTCTAGAGCGAGTCTCTCAGAAGCCATTTGTGAAATCTCATCAAATTTCACATTCATCGTCTCCATTACTCTTTTCGTTCTTCTATTGTACACCCTGAATGCCCTCGAGTTATCTGAATAACCAATGAAGATACCAATATCACCCTTAGCCTTCAGCTTCCCCAGATCCTCTCTGTCATTTGTAGGATAGCACAAAGCGCCAAATACATGAAGATAAGAGATATCGGGTTTTCTGTTGTTCACTAGTTCGTATGGGGTTTTATTGAATCTTGGATGGATTAGGGATCGGTTTTGAGTAAAACAGGCAGTTGAAATAGCATCAGCCCATAAGAATAACGGTGCACTGGAATAGATCAGCATTGTGCGAGCAGCTTCCACAAGAGTTCTGTTTCTTCTTTCAACTACACCATTTTGCTGTGGAGTTCTAACTGCTGATGTCTGGGGAGTAATTCCAGTTTCTTCAAAATATGTTCTTAACTCCTGATTCACAAATTCCGTGCCATTGTCAGTTCTTACAATCCTAACTGGAGCTTTAAGTAGAACTTGAATTTGCTTCAGAAAGGTGATGATGATTCCAGGTGCGTCGTCTTTTGATCTCAAAAACCTTACCCATGTATATCTTGAGTAATCATCGACAATCACAAGAATATACTTCTTCCCATTGATACTCTCAACTCTCATTGGGCCACATAAGTCCATATGTAATAGATGTAACTTATCAACCGAACTGGGAACGGTTTTAGGTTTATAAGTTGCCTTTTTGATCTTGCCTTGTTCACATGATGGACATAAGTGTTCTTTGGTGTATTTGAATTTAGGGAGACCGGTGACGATGGTGTCTTTGGCAAGCTTTGTTATCGTGTCAAAGTTGAGATGGGAAAGGCGTCTATGCCACAACCAGGACTTAGTATCGTCAGCTCTTGTCATAAGACAAATTGGTGACGACGAGGCCATTTGGTTTATGTCGATAGCATAAAGATTGGTGCCACGATTTCCGGTTAAGAGATCATCACCAACCAAGTTCCTAACGAAACATGTATTTCTTCTGAATGCAACCTCTAAGTCCGCATCACAAAATTGTCCGACAAAAAACAGGTTGTGTCCCAAACCTTCGACATAGTAAACTCGAGTGATTAAAAAATTCCCAAACTGTAGATCTCCATAACCCAGAATAGCTGCTACATGATCATTTCCAAACCGTACTGTTCCCATGAACTTCCATACAAAGTTGATCAGCAGCTTCAGATTCCCGGTCATGTGCTTGGAGCAACCCGAGTCGACGATCCAAAGACGTATTTCGATAACCTGCCAATAACAGATGATTGTGCATTTGGAAACCGATTATCATTTGGTTCCATGGGGTTAGGGATAACAGGAGAAATACAATCATAGACGGTTTTTACTGGTTCTTCCTTAGCCATTTTTATTCTACCATTTTCTAGACTGAATTCTCTACCTGTTGGAATCCATACGCACATCTTAAGATAGTTCCTAGGCAGCAGACTACTAGTTGTTTTCTTAGACTTTGCAATAAGTCTTTGAATGTATCTAGTCTTAGCAGTATTTTCTGAAGGAACATCTTTCTTAGCAGGCATTTCATTCACATGTACAACATTAGAAACAATATCATCACACACATTTTCAGACAAAGATTTCTTGTTCATTAAACAAACAGGTTCATTACATGTACTAGAAATATTGTCTTTAACGTTACATTCAGATGACATAAGTTTCTTCTTGGAAAGCGATAAAATCCTAGGGTGTTCTTCTACTTCTTTCGTTTTATTCTTGGTTTCACTCTTAGAAGCAGGCGCGACTCTATTCCTTGTATTGCTCCTAGGCTTTGGTCTGCTGCTCTTAGAGGTACTTTCTACTCCTGTAGAAGGTAAGGCACACTCATTAGGATTTATCTTGTTGTCCTTTGAATCAGTGTTAGCTTTCCTAGTCTCTTTTGGATTTTCCTTAACACTTTTGTCTATCGCCCTATATGTTTTAGATGTAGAGGTAGATGCAATAGTGGTACTAATCCTATAAAGTCCAGGTGCTATCACATTTGGTGTTTCGACAACTATTTTCTCTTTTGCTTTTTCTTTGGGCAAGGGTGAAGGAGCAGATTGTGAAATTGACATTTTTGGTTTTGCAATAATTTCTTCACCATTCCCTTTTTGACATTCAAGCTGAGACTTCAAAAGATCAATTTGTTTTTGCATTTCATTGTAAGAACATTCATACGACATTTTATCATACTTGCATTCTTCCTTTTTCTTATCCAGTTGTTTAAAATATGTGACATTTTCTTTTTCAAGCTTTGCAAGAGCATTTTCACATTTTGAAACAATTTGAGAAGTCTCAGCTCGAAGTCTTTCATCGTCTTCGACAGAATACATTTGATAAATAATGGACATAATATCAGTTGAAAGAGCTTCTTCAGAGAGTGCGTCATTTTGTTTTTCCAAAACTTTGATTTTTTCAATGTTTTCATTGGCTTCAATTACCAAGGATGTGTGGTCCTTGACAAATTCAGTTACTTCTTTGATAATTGTGTTCTCAACATGAATTGCTCTTGCATGTATGCCAGATAAAATGGGAGTAATTTCTGTTTCGAACATCTTTTTCTGTTCAGTTTGAAAACTTGAAAACCAATCATTGATTTTAGTATTAGTTTTGGTTGCTGATGAAGCGAAAAGTGTACCGCTTTTAGGGGGTCATTTAAGCCCTAAATCGTATTTATTTGATCGAATATTGCCCTAAATCGTTCCTTTTGTCATTTTAGGTACTTTGGAGATGAAATTTGGAAAAGGAAGCATTTTGGACGTTTTTGGAGCATAAAAGTGAAGAAAATGACAAAGTCTCTAAATCTGCTGGAATAGTACCTGTGACGGCGTCAAGCCCCAGTGTGACGCCGTCAATCCTTGATAAGCCAGAGAGGATTTTGGAAGATTAAAGGGGGACGACGTCAAGAAGGCCATCAAGAAACCCTAACCGCGGCGAAGTGACGGCGTCAGGACTCAACCTGACGACGTCAGAAGCCATTGAGTGACGACGTCAGAATGACAACTTGCACAAGAAGAAACCCTAGTAAAACCGTCACATGCTGATCAAGACAATCACAACTTACGCGCGGAGTAGCTGTCACTGTTTTGGCCATAAAATCTTCATACGAACTCGGATTTGGTGTGATTCAAAAGGCCACGCGAAAAGGACGAAAATAATCTACAATTTGGTGAAAATGGGAAGTTGACGCCGTCACTTGTACGAGCTGACGCCGTCAAGCCTTGCCGATAGAAATATTGCCTATAAATACAACATCATAACTTCACTTTTTGTAAGCCCTAAACCCTAAGTCCGATTCTAGGGTTTAGGTAGGTATTTTTCCAGCAACTTAGAAGGTCTTAATCACTCCATAAACATCTTGTAATGGTGTGTTGATTCTATCTTAATTATGTCTTCTATTATTATTGTTGCTTGTTCTTCATTGATTATGTTTTACTAAATCACCTAGTGTTTACCTATGATTGTGTGAAACTTGTGTATAACTAATTAGATCTTATTGATTTCTTGTTGATGTGTGTGTCCATCTCCATCAATTAGGGCGTGACAACTTCAATAGATCTAATTGGTTTAGCTTATAATTCTTGTTTCCTATTGTCTCTTGTTTGATTGGGTGATATCGATGTTAGGCTTAAGAAAACTGGCTAACCTCCTATACGGTAACTTGCTTGAACGTCTTAAGAAACATGAACCAATGCGTACTAGGTTTATTTGGTTGTATTTAATGCATGAGTGAATTCTAGTGATCCCATGTTAGGAGCTTCTTAGCCGGCTCGACATAGGAGTGAAGTAGGAGCTTATAGAGTTGGGGAAGTACGTACGCCACCCCACGAATGGTATTAAGGAATACAACCCGTCAATTAAAACAAGGTGTGACAATTCAATAGGTAGAATTGGATAGCTAGCAAGGAGTAATATATCATAGGTAGACATGCTTCACTTCCCTTGTAGAACCCTAGTTTACTTTCCTGCCAATCAGTTTAATTAGTAGCTTTTGGGTTAGTTGATTAGCAACTAATTCCGCCCACTCCTTCAAACCAGAGATTTTACTTGCTTTTCATAAAATATAAAAATACAAAAAGAATCATCCCTCACCTCTAGACCTAGTAGATAAATTTCAATCCTAACGAACATTATTCTTTGAGTTGAACGATCAATCCCCCGGTACTTGCCACTTCACTATACTACATCGGTCAGGTACACTGCCTGGTGGGGATTGCAAACTTCTCAAGATCCCTTGAGAGGTAAAACCTGTTGTAAGGTCGCAAAACCACGCATCAAGTTTTTGGCGCCACAGCCCGGGGAGTAGTTATTGCTTAGGTTGAAATTTTATTTTTATTAGGTCTACTCACAAGATTCCTATCAAGTGAGATTTTTTCTTTTTATTTTGTAGCTTTCTCGTAGTCTATCTTTTCTTTGTGATTTTGTTTGTAATTTGCTTCAAATGGACTTTTCACTTAGACTTCTAAGATTGTAAGATATGGTTGAGTGGCTAGAACACCAAGGAGTTCAAAATACCTCATTTAGAGACACCTATGAATCATATGAGCCTTCACCTAGGATAGATTCTTATGAACAACCTCCATGTTTAGGATCTCATCTTAGTGAGGCCAATAGGAAAAGCGACCTAGTTTGCCAAGGAATTGTGGATAGAGCCGAAGCAATAAACCATAAGTTGGATGAAGCGCTAGGTTTGTTATCATCACTACCTAAGAAAACAATTGACGAGGATATAGGTGATCTTGACACGTGGAATGATGAGGTAAACACCATAAGCCCACAAAATACTCAACCATCATTTGAGGCACCCACACCGCCCGTGACTTACCCGGAAGAAGTAGAAGAGACTTTAGGAATCCCGATGGAGGTAGAACCCTTGGACCAAGCACAACTAGAGGATATAGGTTTGAACACTTTTAGTGATGACCTTACTCTTAGTTCTAGGGAATTTCCTAGTGTTGATGAGCCGGAGCCTCAACCGTTACACAACTTTTCATCCTTAGATTTACATCTAGGAGACAAAAGAGGAACCGACCCACCCATAAACCAATATTATCCGGGTAGTTTTAGGATGAAGGAAGCCATTCACTCACCCCCTTCACCTCACGTGGCATATTTCCACCCTAAGGGTATGTATCGCTACTTCCACCCGCACTTAATCCTAAGTGTAGGGAAAACCTCCCCTACTTCCGTTAAATAAGGGTAGAGTCAGGCTCGTGACTCGAACAAAAACAAGCGCTTCTTGGGAGGCAACCCAAGCTTTATTTGTTTGTTTGTTTGTTTGTTTGTTTGATTTTATTTGTTTCCGTATGCAAGTTTAATTGTTATTGTTTGTGCTCATGTTTCAAAGTAAATTGTGAAAATGCTTTATTTTGTTTTTAACTTCGTCTTAACTACATATAAAGGTATTTTGCAAAAGATAAGTGTAAGGGAATCCAAATTTGTTTACAAGAACAAGATTGAACATGAATCACAACAATATTAAATGAGCATGCATACTAGTAATTGTTAGAGTCAAATGCTTGTATCGAGTCATAATGAATATTTTGCAGGATTTCCAGGAAGTGAGGCATAAGTTTTTCCAGAAATTTTCCGGAAACTAAACATAAAATTTCTGCAGGTCACTTCTGACGGCGTCAAGGTTAACACCTGACGGCGTCAAGTGTAAAATTCTGGAAATTTTGCAAGTTTTGTTTTTCTACCGGAGTCATAAAGTTTTTGTTAAATCTTTAGTTTTATAAACTCCAGGAAATCTGCAAATACTCATTCTACAAGCATTATATCTTTAATCGTTTTGTTTTTATTTCTAAGTCTGGAATTACATCTAGTTGTGAGTTTTCTTTGTTCAGGTTGATGCTTTGGGTTTTTTGTGTTTGTTTTCTCAGGTTTAACAGGTTATATTGGACAAGAAGATGATTTATATTTCGGAAGGGAAGCTTTCAACGTTCATTTTCTTGGAGGAGGATTTAACCATGTTACCGGATTATCCACATCGAACGAATCAGGGGAGTATTTGTTTTCATTCTTTTACCTTATTTACTTTTACATCCTTTGAATGAACATTGGGGACAATGTTCAGCTTAAGTGTAAGGGGAGGGTAAATGATGATACCTTAGAGAATACAATTGCACTTGATTTTTGTTTGTTTGATGGTAGATGTGTAATAAAACTGAGATAAATACTTGTTAGGGCAATTTTAGTGCCAAATTTAAATTTTTTTACAACATTTAGGAGTGAAACTTTGGTCTTAATGAGCATCTCATGGATAGGAAGTTATATGACTAGCACAAAACCGTACCGCTAAAAAATTTTCCACCCCCAAATATGTGAGGTTCGCCCCTAGAATTGGTAGGAAAAGCATTTATGCTATGATGTGTGTACCGGTAGCACTTAGATTCTAGAACTTGCGTTAGGACCATTCCGAAGCCACAAGTGAGACTACATTCGTGTAGTTAGATTTACTACATGATAAGAGGCATTAGGATTAACCCATTGTTTTACACCTGTGTTTTTGTTATAATTACATTGGCTACATTGGTCAAGTAATTCTCCCACACCCTTTGCGTTGTACTCATTTTTGGTACGCGATACCCCTAGTACACCCCTCAGAGCCTATCTTTTCGTTTCTAACTTTAAGCATTTTACTTAAAGTAAGAATTTGTTTACACCCCACTTAAATGTACACCCAAATCGCCTTAGCCTACCTTGTATGCACTCATTTTTAGTGCATTATTGTGACAACATTTGTTTAAACCCCAAGTTAATTATCTAATTGATTACATGGTTGCTAAGTCGAGTCATATCCTTGTACATATTGTTTTGGGACGATTGGGACTCATGGGTAAAGTACTAGTGTAATGGAGTAATGGGGAAGAACAACATTATTACCCCCATATGTGCTAAATATTTTAAAAGTACTCCAAGTGTTTCGATTATCTTAATTCGAGTCATTAGAATAGTTAATTGTAAACTTATGTAAAAGTTCAAGTGTAAGGGGGATACAACCCCCCTGCGATGTATTATTTTGGATGGTAGGGCAAGAGTGTATGCACAAAAAAAAAAAAAAAAAAAAAAAAAAAAAAAACATACGGACTACCATCCCGTTTCATTTTATGTTTATTTTATCTTTTTGTTATTTTTTTTTCATTAGCTTAAGTCGAGTCTAGTCTTGGCTTAGCAACGCCATATTGTACATGTAATTAATCAAGATCTTTAACTCGCCAACAGTAAAATATCCTTTATCCAACAAAACCGTGTTTATCATATCCCTACACCTAACGTTATAACCCGTTTAAAAGCCCTCTTTCATAGTTTATCTTAGGTGCTTACGCCTAGTGGAGGAGGTTTTTGATCCTTTCCCAAGCCTATGGTAATCTATTTGCTATGATAGGTAGTGAGAGATATTATTCATTTTCATTTATGAGATACAATTTGATGACACCTGAGAGATGTGAGTATCTAAACACTACTTGTGAGGTGCTAGTGTGTAATCTCTGTGCTTATTATGATTAAAGTGGAACGACTATTTGTTGTAATTACTTTTATATTAGCGTTAAATGACCCCTAACTTGTATTTTGATTAGAATAAAAGCGCATTTGCTTGAGGACAAGCAAATCTCAAGTGTAAGGGTATTTGATGAAGCGAAAAGTGTACCGCTTTTAGGGGGTCATTTAAGCCCTAAATCGTATTTATTTGATCAAATATTGCCCTAAATCGTTCCTTTTGTCATTTTAGGTACTTTGGAGATGAAATTTGGAAAAGGAAGCATTTTGGACGTTTTTGAAGCATAAAAGTGAAGAAAACGACAAAGTCTCTAAATTTGCTGGAATAGTACCTGTGACGGCGTCAAGCCCCAGTGTGACGCCGTCAATCCTTGATAAGCCAGAGAGGATTTTGGAAGATTAAAGGGGGACGGCGTCAAGAAGGCCATCAAGAAACCCTAACCGCGGCGAAGTGACGGCGTCAGGACTCAACCTGACGACGTCAGAAGCCATTGAGTGACGACGTCAGAATGACAACTTGCACAAGAAGAAACCCTAGTAAAACCGTCACATGCTGATCAAGACAATCACAACTTACGCGCGGAGTAGCTGTCACTGTTTGGCCATAAAATCTTCATACGAACTCGGATTTGGGTGATTCAAAAGGCCACGCGAAGAGGACGAAAAGATCTACAATTTTGTGAAAATGGGAAGTTGACGCCGTCACTTGTACGAGCTGACGCCGTCAAGCCTTGTCGACAGAAATATTGCCTATAAATACAACATCATAACTTCACTTTTTGTAAGCCCTAAACCCTAAGTCCGATTCTAGGGTTTAGGTAGGTGTTTTTCCAGCAACTTAGAAGGTCTTAATCACTCCATAAACATCTTGTAATGGTATGTTGATTCTATCTTAATTATGTCTTCTATTATTATTGTTGCTTGTTCTTCATTGATTATGTTTTACTAAATCACCTAGTGTTTACCTATGATTGTGTGAAACTTGTGTATAACTAATTAGATCTTATTGATTTCTTGTTGATGTGTGTGTCCATCTCCATCAATTAGGGCGTGACAACTTCAATAGATCTAATTGGTTTAGCTTATAATTCTTGTTTCCTATTGTCTCTTGTTTTATTGGGTGATATCGATGTTAGGCTTAAGAAAACTGGCTAACCTCCTATACGGTAACTTGCTTGAACGTCTTAAGAAACATGAACCAATGCGTACTAGGTTTATTTGGTTGTATTTAATGCATGAATGAATTCTAGTGATCCCATGTTAGGAGCTTCTTAGCCGGCTCGACATAGGAGTGAAGTAGGAGCTTATAGAGTTGGGGAAGTACGTACGCCACCCCACGAATGGTATTAAGGAATACAACCCGTCAATTAAAACAAGGTGTGACAATTCAATAGGTAGAATTGGATAGCTAGCAAGGAGTAATATATCATAGGTAGACATGCTTCACTTCCCTTGTAGAACCCTAGTTTACTTTCCTGCACATCAGTTTAATTAGTAGCTTTTGGGTTAGTTGATTAGCAACTAATTCCGCCCACTCCTTCAAACCAGAGATTTTACTTGCTTTTCATAAAATATAAAAATACAAAAAGAATCATCCCTCACCTCTAGACCTAGTAGATAAATTTCAATCCTAACGAACACTATTCTTTGAGTTGAACGATCAATCCCCCGGTACTTGCCACTTCACTATACTACATCGGTCAGGTACACTGCCTGGTGGGGATTGCAAACTTCTCAAGATCCCTTGAGAGGTAAAACCTGTTGTAAGGTCGCAAAACCACGCATCAGGTTGCCACAACATCTTGAAGCATTTCAACTCTCCTTTTAAGATCGGCCAATAGTATTCTAGCTTCACTTGCGAAAGTGTCGGTAGAGTACATTTGTTCGATGTTAGAAAGGTGTTTTGACACAGCTTTGAACTTTGTGGTAGCCACTGGTTTTTTGAAAAACAAAGGTGACTCCTTTTTAACAAGATGAACACCAACAAGTTTGTTTGCTTCATTATAATCAATTGGTTTGATTTCTCTATTTAATTGTCTCATTTTGGTTCGACTCTCTTTCGTAAGCTCAATCGTTTCATACGAATCATAACAAGTAGGTGGATCATGCACATCATTTATAAGATTACCATTAAATAGCACATTCTGTTTTTGCTGAGTTGTCTTGAAATAACAAGGGTTTTCACAACCGAGAGCCATTTTCTTTCTTGTATATGAAATCGGGTTTTTGTCATTAATTAACATATTAATCGTTTGAGTTGAATGACCCGTTTTTACAAGCAATTCTTCCAACTTTTTAATAGTTTCCTGTTTGTCAAGTACTTCATCAAGAAGTTCATCTTCTCGTTTTGAAAACTTTGTATTCAACTCTTTCTTCTCTTTTTCAAGATCAGAACAAGTTGATTTTTGTTTAGAAAGTTGGCTGGTTAATTCAGAAATTTATGCTTTTAAGGATTTTATTTGCATGTTCAATTTAACATCAAGAGTGTCGTATTTGATTTGCAAATATTTCTCCCTTGAAACAGAATCACTGTAACCATTTTCAAGTTCTGACAGTCGTTTGTGGTGAAATTCAAAAGCTTTTTCATTCACCTTGTATCTCTCAAGCTCAGTGGTCAATTTTTCATTAGCGGCCTTAACATCGCTATTGATCTTTTTGACCTTTTCAATTTCAATACCACAATTTTGCAATAATGATTCAAATAAAGCACGTGTTTCCTCTTCATTCTCAGTATGCTGTGACTCGAAGCCTCCATTAGGATCCATATCTGGAGTAGCCAAATTAGTATTACTATAACTTGAGGAGTCCATATATGTATCGTAAATGGGATTAGGAGTCGCAGGATGCTGTTCATTCTGAGGTGACATATCAAACATTTCATTATTGTGACATGTAGTATATGTAGGTACCTCAGATATCACATTAACATCATAAGCAGGAGGTGTTTCAGAATCCGTGTCATATTTAACCTCTTGAAGTTTTGCCATGAAGATGCAGTTGGCATCGATATCCTCCAAATCCTCTGCATCATCCATCAGTGCCATGAAATCATTTTCCTCAGCACTTAACTGAAACCCTGCCTTGTCCTTCTGAGCTAAGAGCAAAGCTTTCTGAAGATACTCGGGATCTTTCTTTTTTGGCTTGGAGGGATAGTTTCTTGCCATATGACCAGTACCCTGACAGTTGAAACATTTCAACACATTTCCTTGATTCATATTCCCAACATTCCCAGCAACTTGAGCAGCAACATTCCCAACCTGATTTCCCATATTCTGACCTCTTCTGTTTCCAACAACTTGACCCATCTGATTCTGATTACCCATAAACTGACCCATCTGATTTCCCATATTCTGCCCTTGATTACCCATCTGAGGAGCATATCCCTGTTGATTTCCATATCCTCCAACCATTTGTCCTTGTTGACCCATGTTGAAACCCGGTTGAGCAAACTGCCTGTAGCGAGTATTCAATGAAATCCTTTGATTGTTGTTGGTAGGTGTGGAATAGCGTCCTTGAACAACTTTTGATAGAAGGGTAAATGCTTGAGTCAGTACAGACATGTCATCATTAGGATTGTATGGTGATTCTGGGTAAAATTGTTGTGGAATGACTTGTTGTTCTTGAGGATAGAATTGTTGTTGTGGGAAGATAGCAGTTTGTGGAGAGTATTCATGTGGCATGTAGTTCTGAGTGGGAGTTGATGATGATGTGTTCACTATAGAAGGTGATGGTGACTGAGCAATTAATGCTAAAGGATCATGTTTTTTGGCAAGCATTTCTTTCCTAACCTCATCTGCCTCTTTCTGGTTTTGTTTCAAGAAATCATACAGTTGATCATAGTTCACTTCATGAAGGTTCTTTGTCTGATTAACAATCGTAACATATCGTCCCCATTCCTCTGGAAGGTTGTTAAGAAACTTGATGTTCTGGACAATCTGTTTTGGTGTTAAATTAGTCCTGATGAGCTCATTCATGAGAGTGCAAAACCTTGTGTAGTAGATTTCAATTGGTTCAGCTGAAGTTGATGAAAATTTCTCCCATTCAGTTAGAAGCTTGTTTTCAATGTCTTGTTGACCAATTTCAGTTCCATGACATAGCCTCCTAACTTGTTCCCACATATCATAAGCAGTTTCACAGCTGTCAACAGCACAAAAGATCTCTTGTGGTAAACCAAGTTGAATTAGGTGCATGGCTAAGTCATCTGCTTCAATCTGTTTCCAATCCTCTTCTGTGTACTCTTCTTCTTTCTGAGTACGAAAGGATGGTTGAACAGGAGGTGTTTGATTGGGATCACCAGCTTCTTGAATCTGACGAGGTTTGAATGGACCATTCTTGATGGAGTTGGTCAGGAGTTTTCCTTGTCCATTAGGTTTTGTTTTCAAGTAACGAAGCATACGGCTTGTCCATGGAAGATAACTGCCTTTTTCTAGCATTGGAGGACGGTTTTCAGCACCGGCTGCGTGGATGTCTTGTTGAGTAGTCATTGTTGTTGTTGAATGGTTAAGATGGCATTGGATCGGTTTAAGAACTAGGATATGGTTGGTTACTGTTAACGAGATTTGTTTGGTTTAAGTCCTTTGTCGTTGTCCTTGAATAGTCGTTGAGAAACTTGATAAACTGAGAAAGTTGATAACTTGTGAGAAACTTGATAATCCTTGAGAAACTTGAGATTTAGAAACTTGATAAGTCCACAAAGTAGATAAACTTCAACTTAATAAATCCCAAACTTGAAAATTACTCACAAAGTTACAAAGTCACAAAGTCACAAACTCTTAAAGTCAATATAGTATTAGTCGAACAGTAAAGTCACGTGATACAAGTACCTTAATAATGCAACTTTAAATGCAACACACGCAAACACTTCAAATGCCACACATGTTAAACTCAAAAGCACATGCAAAACACGTTAACTGTTGCGTCTTTGAGGTAGGATAGAAACACACGTCAAAAGCAACTTAATATAATACTTTCAATATTATGGTGCAACGTAGTAGCTCAATACTATAAAAGACTAGAATCAATCTTCAATATTAAAAAAAAAACACAAACACAACAAACTCACTTATGAAGAAACTCTACTGTGAAAAGTTGCTCGTCTAAGTTTCTGGTTCGACTAGAGTATGGTTCGACTATATTAAGTTTGTTCGACTAGAGTGAGTTTTGTTCGACTAGTTAACTTGGTTCGACTAGCAAACTACTTCGACTATATCACTTGGTTCGATCAAATGAGAGTTGTTCGACTATGAAATTTGTTCGATCAGCCTTGTTCGACTAGATTAAGGTAAAGTGGTTCGACTAATTTGCTTCGACTAGACTTGTTCGACCACAAAGATGTTCGATGAAGTTCTTGTTCGACTAGAGTAAGTGCTTCGACTATATTCTTTGTTCGACTACCTAGTTTGTTCGACTACAGAAAGTTGCTTCGACTATAGAAAACTTGGTTCGATCAAATGAGTCGTTCGACTACCTAGTTTGTTCGACTAAGTGCTCGTTCGATCAAGGTTATTTGTTCGATAGGCTGGTTCGATAAGGTAAGTCCTTCGATAATTTGAGTCCTTCGATAAGCTTGTTCCTTCGATAAGCTAGCTCCTTCGATCAAGATAGGTCCTTCGATCAAAGTTACTTCGTTCGATCAAGTGGCTCGTTCGATCAGTTTTGATTGTTCGATCAAAGTTGTTCGTTCGATCAGATTTGATTGTTCGATCAAATGTGATGGTTCGATCAAGTTTGCTCGTTCGATCAAAATGCTCGTTCGATCAACTTGTTCGTTCGATCAATTGGAAGAGTAAGTCTAACTCGACTACCCTTTTGCTCGTTCGACTGAATGCTTCCTTCGATGACCTTGCTCGTTCGATGTGGTTGCTCCTTCGATGAAATTTTCTGGATCAAGCAAAATGAGTCGTTCGATGAAATACTTGGTTCGATCAAGTGATGCTTCGACTATCTTGTTGGTTAGATGAAAGATGGTCCTTGTGAACAGTAGAGAGACACAACAAATTCTTGAGATAATAAAAGACAATAGAACAGAACGTGACAAAACAAAACAAATTTCTAATAAACAATAACAAATGAAACAGTAACGAGATGATAAAACGTATATAATCCTAGACTTTAATTTTTTATGCTCTTGATACCACTTGTTAATACTAATAATTATCCTAACCAATACAACAACTACTAGGAATGATCAAAGAAATAAGAGTGGAACTTGTAATATTAGCTTCATATAAATCACACACTTAAAACAATGATACAAACCCTAATGACTACAATACCTTGAGAGCACCTTCAGAACACCAACCTCCCAAGTGAGGATGGGAGGTTCTATTTATAGTTATTGTGATGGATGGGCTTGGACTTGGGTGGGCTATTACATGGGCTTCTTTAATACAATACATAACATATAGGCTTAAGTCCAAGCCCTATTGACTAAATATACTAATTACACAACGACACGTTTAATACAATAAATAACGACAATGACCATCGCTTTTTATAAATCCTAACAATAAACCATAAATAATAAATGATTATATTTTTTTAGTAAAATTAATATTTGTTACCTCACCATCAACAAAAATAAATTTAATTGTAGGTTTTTGGGTCTCGTGAAGATATGATGAAATGGGTGAAAAATACGGCATACTCGCATGGTTATGTCATTGTCACACAAAGATCAAAGCAATGCAAAAATGGTCTCACGAATAAATTGGTTCTTATGTGTGACCGTGGTGGTAAACCTAGCGGATATGGATCAAGTACAAATACTAGTTCCAAAAAGACAGATTGTCCGTTTAAGTTGGTAGGTAAATATTCATTGGAACATTGTTGTCCGAATACCCCCGTAAGTCTTTTACATTACTTATTTTCCTATACAATATTTATTTTTCTATCAAATATTTAGTTTTCTTTCTAATACTTGTTTTTCTATCATTTTAGGTGTTTTAAGATATGTGCATGATAACTGGTTGGACAAATATAAAAACTATTTTGTCTCTGCCTCAATTGACCAATGTTTGAACTTTGGAAATCGCACTACGAATAGAGTTGAGAGCCAACATGCCAAGCTGAAGAATTACATGTTATATCGAAGTTACACTTTGGATAAATTTGTTCTTTGTATTGATAAAATCGTAAAGTCACAACTTACGGCAATCAAAGAAAGTTTTGGGAAAAGTGAAATTTCTCGTTATCATAAACACAATATACCATGCTTCAGTTTACTACGGGGTGTCGTCTCAAATGAAGCTCTCAAGTTGATGGTGAAAGAGATTAATCGGTCGAACGGTTTTCAAATAGATTCCTCAACTTGTGGCTGTCAACTATATAGTAGTTGCGGGTTACCATGTGCTTGTAGACTTTCACTGTACATGAATTCAGGTTCGTATATACAATTACTCATGATTTGATTTAATATTTTAAAGTCTTTATATTTCAAAATTTAAGACAAAATATATTTATATATGTAGGTGAGTGTATTCCCTTGGATTCAATAGATATATTCTGGAGAACGCTAAATCTTTCACCGACAACGTCTTTGCAAAGTGACAATATTCGTTGCGACACTGAAATAAACCATTTTAAAGAACATTTTAACAAGCAGTCTGAAGCAGGAAAAAGAAGTTTCATAAGAAAGTTGGTTGACATATTCAATCCAAGTAAAACTACCATGAAACCGCCCACGGTTAAGAGAAATACTCGCGGACGACCGAGTTTGAAAAAACAACAACAACAACAAAGACATGCTCCTCCTAGGAGTACAGATTCGCGAACACGTAGTCAGTCGGCGAGGTTTTCTGGGATTGATTTGAATGTCGAACCGGAAAGACATAGTTCTTACACGAACTATCAAACAAATTATGATCGCGATCCGATCCCAGATCTAAATGAAGAGCCGGCGAGACATAGTTTGTTTGCAGATTTAAATGAAGAGCCGACTAATTTTTTTGATTATATTCAAGAACCTGCGAGACACAGTTCATACGTCCAAGAACCCGTGAGACACAGTTCATACGTAAGACACAACTCATACGTCCAAGAACCTGCTAGACACAGTTCATATGAGAGACATAGTTCATACGTTCCAGATAATAATAGCGAAGATTTGATGAAGTATATTCCAGGGCTTTTCCATCGATACATCATAAGTTTTCATGATGTGTTTAGTGATGGAAATTGTGGATTTCGGTCAGTTGCCGTCGGTCTTCGTCTCAACGAAAATAGGTGGTCACTAATTCGACAACATTTGTTGGAAGAGTTAGATTTTCACGAGCTAAATTACACGGCTATGTGGCATAGTGATGACTTTCAACGAATTCGAAACTCTGTGGAGTTTTTGAAACTGGATTTGCACCGTAGAACAAATGGATGATCATGCCAAACACGGGGTTGGTTATTGCTTCACGCTATAACCGGCCAGTTATATGTATATCCCCGACACAAAATTATATATGTTTTCCGCTTTGGTCTGGTCCAAACCCATCACAAGAAAGTGGTCCCATTGTGATTGCACATGTGAGGGATGCTCATTACATTTATGTGACGCTAGATGAAAGTTGTCCAATCCCGTCAAATCACCAACAATGGAGGAGGTACAAAACTGAGGTCGCATCCGCATGAGAAACTATATATTTAAGTCGACAACGCATGTATACTCAAATTATTCAGAATGAAAGACAAATGTATTCATGACTTTTTATTTTATAAAGTTATTACAATTGTTACATGTTTCTATTTTTTTTAATAAACAATTTAAAATATATATATAATTAGCTATCTATTACTTAACTATTGCTTGTAAAAAAAATAAATGATAAAAAAAGTAACAATAATAACAAACTAATTATATCACACACTAAATGATAATGATTATTTGTAATAAACACAATCATGACAACAATCAAGTGACCAAACATAATAAATGAGAATGATTATATAAATAAGAATGATTATTTGTAATGATTGGTCTATGGTGGAGTGACTCTCCTAAGTTGATGGGAGTAGAAACCCACAATGCCCATCCTATGGTTTATACCCCATTTGACCAGTCTGACCTATTAAATGTACCAAAAAGTAATGTGGTCAAAAGGTCTATGTGGGAATTAGTCCACTTACATCAATATTAGCACAATATTGACTGATTATAATTAGAATTAGTGTATGACTGGTCAAAAAACAGTTCCAATATACCTTAATATTAGCACAAAAGCAGTTCCAATATACCTCAATATACCTCATTATAAACCAAAAAATTTCATGTATTTAACAAGATCATACTAATCTGGATATTTCAATTTAACTATCAATTCATACAATCTAAAGGTATAACTCTAATACTTCTTTTCCTGTTAGTCACACATTTCGAATGGAAAGAAGTCATCACCATGCCGCGCACCACAAAACCCAAACCAAACCATATAAAAACCACTTGTGGGTTCAGTTTAACCGCGACCCAAATCCAAACCATACAACAAATCCAAACCATACGACTTCACAAATCCTCATCACCCTCTTCTTCATCGTTTTCGGGTTCATTTGACTCACACCGATCCACACAAGGTTGTGAATCGGTGTGGTTATCACCCTTACCTCTAGATCTAATTTTCACGCTTACCAAGACAAGAAAAACGGGACAAGAAGTGGCGGTGGTGGCGCGTAGGGTAGGATTAACGCGCGTTGATCACGGATTCGACTTCACAACAAGGTTTTAATGGTGGGTTTGGTGGTGTTTTTGTTGTGGGAGTGGCGGTGTCACTTGGTGGTGGCGGTTTAATGGTGATGACGGCGTTTTTTGGTTTAGGGTTTGATAAGAAATTAACCATGGAGTGAGATGAGAGAAAAGAGGAGGGTGTTTTTGATAAGAAATGAATAGGGTGCTTGAGATTAAATGTGATATACGAGTGCTACTGATGGATTTTTTTTTTTTTTTTTTTTTTTTTTTTTTTTTTTTTTTTTTTTTTTTTTTTTTTTGTAGTAGTAGTATTTATAACTACTCCGTATTATTGTTATCGTATATCGATCTAACTGTTATTTATATTTTATTGTAGGAGCATTTTTTGCTTGTTACGAAAATCATTCAATGGAAGCTAACGAATTTATTATGACTACACCAGAATTTTTCACTGATAAGGCATCATTATATTCATATGTATTTTTATTAAATTTTTATTGATAAGTGATTTTTTAGCACATGTGAGGGATGCTCATTACATTTATGTGACGCTAGATGAAAGTTGTCAAATCCCGCCAAATCATGAACAATGGAGGAGGTACAAAACTGAGGTCGCATCCGCATGGGAAACTATATATTTAAGTCGACAATGCATGTATACTCAAATTATTCAAATGTATTCATGACTTTTTATTTTATAAAATTATTACAATTGTTACATGTTTCTATTTTTTTAATAAACAATTTTAAAAAAATATATAATTAGCTATCTATTACTTAACTATTGCTTGTAATTGTAAAAAAAATAAATGATAAAAAAAGTAACAATAATAACAAAATAATAAATGAGAATGATAAAAAAAAGTAACAAATAATAATAAAATAATAAATGAGAATGATGACACCAATCACAAACATAATAAATGAGAATGATGGGGTGGATTTCTTAATTTGATGGGTATAAACCCACAATGCCCATTTTTAGGGGTGAGCATGGGGCGGTTCGGTGCGGTTTTTGGCCAAAACCGCCCCGCTCCGCAAAATGCGGTTTTTAAAAAATTGAGGATCCGCACCGCGCGGTTTTTTGCGGTTTCGGTTTTGCGGTTTTGTGCGGTTTCGGGTTGGTTTTTGGGTCAAAACCGCCCCGCACCGCAAGATTTTTTTTTATATTTTTGGTGTAGTTTTTGGTGCGGTTTTGCGGGTTTATGTGGTTTTTTTTGCGGTTTTAGTGTGTTATTCTAAAAAATAAAAAAATATATTAAAAAAAATATATCAAAAAAATAAAAAATATAAATTTTAGTGTGTTATTCTAAAAAATAAAAAAAATATATATATTAAAAAATTATAAATTGTAGAGTGGTGCGGTGCGGTTTTTGCGGTGCGGTTTTTCGGTGAAAACCGAAACCGCACCGCAAAATGCGGTTCGGTTTTTTGTGGGACGGTTTTTTGTGGTTTTTGCGGTTTTGCGGTTTTTGTGGGGCGGTTTTTTGTGGTTTTTGCGGTTTTGCGGTTTGCGGTTCGGTTTTTGCTCACCCCTACCCATTTTTAACATCACTTATTTCAAGTTTGTTTGTTTCAAGAAAAAACAAACACGCTCTTACACCCTCCTTTTGAAATCCCTTTAACACCGTGTAAGGTTCTAAATTTATATAGCTACTTCCAAAACAAACTTTTCTTAACAATGTTGTAAACTTGGTACGTCTTAAATTATATAATGCACACGTATAAACGTTTAAAACAGAGACATATGAACAAAAAGCAAACAAGTATAACTACAAAATAAAGTCATATGATTATTAGACTAGACGTAATAAAACGAAGATGAACATAAAAGAACACAAGAAATTAACTTGGTTCGCCTGTTTGAGGTGATCGACATACGTTTGCCGGCAAGAAGAGACCTTTTAATATAATGGTAGCTAGGTTGTTATCAAAGTGTTAAAATCATTGACCCTTGTTATCAAAGTATTACACTTTAACTTAAACTAAATGAGACGATGCTTGCCTAAGACATAGAGAACTTCTCAACTTGTGAAAGTGATATGTCGATGAACTAAACTTAAGTTGAAAAGTCGTTATAAGTAATCGTTATAAACATGGTCATCTTGTGAAGAAAGTAAAATCCGACATGGAATTGGTTAAACTAATTAACAAGAAATTTGGTAACAACCTTTCCCACAAGAAACATGTTACAATTACAAATTTCAAAACTTAAAACTTAAAAATAACAACACATGACTATACAAAAGACCCTACACTTGTCCACATAACAAACTTGACCATACACGTTATTAATAGGACACAAAAATCTTATTTGATTTGATGATATAAGCATTCCAAAATATACACTCATTTTGGTTGGACAATTTGTGACCTCTTATTTATTTCTGGTCGTTGGTTCTTGTTCAAAGTTCGATTTTTATTTTTTCCAAACTTTTATATGTGTTAGCTTGTACCCACCCATTTTCTTCATCCATGTGCATGAATCTTGATTTTTAGTCACTTATTCTAAATTCTCTTAGATACCCACAAAATATTTCTGTGAATTTTCATTTGGGTATCTCTTTAATTTTCATAAAGATTCTTGTTGATTTAGTTTTGGTAAAAAGTCTCAGTTTTTCTTACTATAAAAAGAAAGTTATTTTTTCTTTGTTTATTGTTGGGTGAGGTGATAATAGGATGGTGGGTGGTATATCTATGGTGGGTTCATCAGTTATTGATTCACATAGTTCACCATGTTTGTGTGTGGATTCAATGACATCAAAGACTCATTTGAGTCATACGAAAAGTGAGGGTAAAAGGCACTTGTTTCGACCCGGTTCGTTGGAATTAAGAAGCTCTTTTGTGCACTCAAAATATTATGCGAAAACTCCTTGTTCTAAGAAGCAGAGCAAAGGTAAAGGACTTGTGGTTGTTAATGAGCTTGGTGGTCAATATGAGGATACTTTTCGCGATGTTCAAGCAGTAAGAATTTGCTAATTCTTTCTCTCTCTTTTTTTTTTCTTTTCTTTTTTTGCTGAATTATCGAGTGAGTTTGAACATTTTGGGGTAGCATCTTTATGTTATGATCACTTGTATTGTGCTTTACTTCCAATTGTACAACTTTTGTTGACTTTGTTCTAACTTAATCTTTACTTTAGTACTTTCTAGTCAAAGTTGAAGCTACATTAGTTCTTAATTGAATTTTTTTATGAAATTGTTTACAATATATAGGCCAGAACACATTCACTCTTTATAAAAGTTACAGAGGGTGTTTGGATACGCGTTTTGAAAGTGATTATCAAAATAGGACAATATGTTATGATAAAATTGGTCGTAAATGATGGACTATTGCAACTTCGAACAAGGATCTAATGAATCTTTGCAAGTCATGATTTTATAGATCTAGAACACATTCGTTAATGCCAGATTTCTATAGTTAATGTTTCGCTATTCCAAGAAACTTGAGTTTATAGATCTAGAACACATTCCTTAATGCCACTCTGTTCCCAAGTATAAAACGGAAAGAAGAGAAATGAAGAGAGGAAACAAGAGAGAAAAGAAGAGGAGAGGCAAAAAAAATGATTTTTAAATTTGTGTTCCCTAGTTGGAGAGAAAAGAAATGGCATGTAAGAAAAAATGGCTTTAAAACCTCTTTCTCTCCAAATCATCCCAATTTGGGAAGAAGATTAGGAGAGAAGTTTTGCCATAATTTCCTCTCCTCTTCTCTTCTCTCCAAAAAAAACTCGGGAACGTGATTTTTTTTCAGTTTCCTCTCCACTTCTCTTCTTTTCTCTCCAAATAAGAACTCGGGAACAGAGTGTTAATGCCAGATTGCTCTTTTGCTATGAGTTATATGACAAAAAGGCTTTTTATGCAGCAACTCTTTAATCTGTTCACTTACAAAGCAGTGAGGACTGTTATGAACCAACTTTATGAAATGAACCCAACGGAATATCGTTGGTTCTATGAGTAAGTCTACTCTCATGTTTCTTCCATTTTTCCAAGTTATTTTCAGTTTTTTAAACTAATTATCTACTTCTCAATCATTTTTGACACATGACAACAGTTTTGTGGTGGCAAACAAACCTAATGATGGAAAGCGCTTTCTCCGTGTCCTCCAAAAGGTACATGATCAATTAGAAATAAGAAACCTATTTGAAACACATAGAACATACATTTCATTGAACTTTCTTAGCTTGTGGAACAATATATAAATTCCACATCATATATATAAATTACATCCGTTTTGTCCAATTTTCTTAGCACCATAAGTTTAAGACTAAAGTTATTTAATTTTCAACAGGAAAAACATGAACTTGCAGAAAGAGTAATGGTGACTCGCCTTCACCTCTATGGAAAATGGATTAAGGTATCAAATGAGTAATCAATGTTGTTGTCTATGTTTTCTTTTACCTTTGATAATTTATAATTGGGGTTGTTGTCTGTACTAGAAAGTGGATCATGCGGAAATGTACAAAGATCTATCGGATCAGAACTTAGAGTTGATGCGTGAGAGGCTGATGGAGACAGTTATATGGCCGTCTGATGATGCAAACTGGGATAGTTAATGTTTTATCATTGTTGTTTCAATCCTGTCTAGGTAGATTGTGTGGTTACTAAGGAAAAATTATAGGTAAATCTCTATATATATGTATGTGACATTGTACATATAATCATTTTAGATCGGTTTAATGATTCACTTGTTATTCATCTGTCCTTTTGTAGGGGGCCTGTATAGTATATCCCATTTTGATATTTATGCGCCAACTTATTTAACGAAGAAAAGACCGACAAGACAATTATGAGGTAATGGGCTTTGTTCAATTTTATGCGTATTTAGGGGAATTTGGATGTGCGATCATACAACCCACAAACCTTTAGATCATAATTTTATGAGTAAATTACATGGATGGTCCATGTGGTTTGTTAAAAGTAGAGATGAGCATGGGGCGGTTCGGTGCAGTTTTTGGTAAAAACCACCTCGCATCACAAAATGCGGTTTTTAAAAAATGAGAATCCACATCCGCGCGGTTTTTCCGGTTTCGGTTTTTTCGGTTTATGCGGTTTTGCGGGTTTTTGGTTCAAAGTTTTTTTCATTTTTTTTTCCTTGAAATTATATCTTTTGGTATATATTACCTAAAAAACTTAGATGATAATTAACAATTAAAATGTGTTTGAAATAATTTATTATAAAAGTATAAACAAAATCATTTTATCATAAAAAAAATTATAAATTTTAGTGTGTTATTCTAAAAAATAAAAAAATATATTTAAATATGATATTGCGGTGCGGTTATTTTTGTACGGTTTTTCGGTAAAAACCCAACCCGTACCGCAAAATGCGGTTTTTTCTAATTTCAAGAACCGCACCGTCGGTTTTTGTTGTGGTGCGGTTTTTGCGGTGCGGATTTTGCGGTTTGCGGATTGTGGTGCGGTTCCTGCTCACCCCTAGTCAAAAGTAACAACCTTCGTCCCTCGAAGTTTGAAATTGCACAGATAGTCTCTAAGTTGGTAAACAAATAACACCAACAGTCCATTAGTTTAACTGGTGTTAAGTGAGTCCGTTATAATTTGCACGTTAGCCCCTTTTGTTAAAGATCGTTGCATCGTTTATCCTTAATAATAACGGTGATGCGTGGTTTTGCGACCTTACAACAGGTTTTACCTCTCGAGGGATCTCAAGAGGCTTGCAATCCCCACCAGGCAGTGTACCTGACCGATGTAGTATAGTGTAGTGGCAAGTACCGGGGGATTGATCGTTCTCTAGGGGAATAGTATCGTTAGGATTGAAAAACTACTCTAATAGGTCTAAGGGTGAGGGAAGATTCTTTTTGTATTTTTTATGTTTTTATAAAAGCAAGTAAAATCTCGGGTTTGAAGGAGTGGGCAGAATTAGTTGCTAGTCAACTAACCCAAATAACTACAATTGCAAATAAAATAAAATAACTGAAAATAAAAAGGTTGTGGAACTTATATGGAGAGAAATGTGTTTACTTAGATTTCCTTACTCCCTAACTATATTTTACCGGTTGATTAGTGTGTATTAATTGCGTGGATGACGGGTGTATTCCTTAATACCAATTGTGGGGTGGCGTACGTACTTCCCCAACTCTACAAGCTCCTACTTCACTCCTATGTCGAGCCGGCTAAGAAGCTCCTAACATGGGATCACTAGAATTCGCTCATGCATTAAATACAACCATAATAACCTTAGTACGCATTGGTTCATGTTTCTTAAGACGTTCAAGCAAGTTACCGTATAGGAGGTTAGCCAGTTTTCTTAAGCCTAACATCAATAAACAATCATCCAATACAATTAATAACACACCAACAACTAATAATCAATAGTTAGGTTTCATTAGATCTAAGCAAACACAAGATAAATCTAGCCTAGCATGTTAAATAAAAGACAAGAACAAGATATAATCAAACAACACATAGACATATTGAATGATTAATTGATTACTTATCTTCAATTGAACATGGGAGATCCAAGGGTATAAAACCCTTAAAAATGGCAGAAAAATCGTCTTAGGGTTTCTCCTCACAAAGTTGCACACAATGAATAAAAATTGCAAAACTATATATAGAATTTACGGGCTGACGGCGTCACGTTGTAGGAGGTGACGCCGTCACCTCGCCGTGGTTAGGGTTTCTTGATGGCCTTCTTGACGCCGTCCCTCTTTAATCCTCCAAAATCCGTTCTGGCCTATCAGAAGCTGACGCCGTCAAGGTTAAGGGTGACGCCGTCACTCTTTAATCCTGATGGCCATCTCTCTTTGTCTTAGCACGAGACGGCCTTGATCACCTTAAAGGGTGACGCCGTCAGACTTCCTTTGTAAAACTTTTTGGCGCGTCACGTGTATTTGTCATATCCACCTCTTTTGCCAAGCCGTGACGCCGTCAGGAGCAATCCGTGACGCCGTCACGTGTACTTTTCCAGCAGCTTTGGCATTTTGTCGAATTCTTCACTTTTATGCTCCAAAAATGTCAAAAATGATTCCTTTTCCAGATTTCTTCTCCAAAGTACCTAAAATGACAAAAGGAACGATTTAGGGCAATATTTGATCAAATAAATACGATTTAGGGCTTAAATGACCCCCTAAAAGCGGTACACTTTTCGCTTCATCAAATACCCTTACACTTGAGATTTGCTTGTCCTCAAGCAAATGCGCTTTTATTCTAATCAAAATACAAGTTAGGGGTCATTTAACGCTAATATAAAAGTAATTACAACAAATAGTCGTTCCACTTTAATCATAATAAGCACGGAGATTACAAACTAGCACCTCACAAGTAGTGTTTAGATACTCACATCTCTCAGGTGTCATAAAAGTATATCTCATAAATGAAAATGGATAATATCTCTCACTACCTGTCATAGCAAATAGATTACCATAGGCTTGGGAAAGGATAAAAAACCTCCTGCACTAGGCGTAAGCACCTAAGATAAACTATCAAAGAGGGCTTTTAAACGGGTTATAACGTTAGGTGTAGGGATATGATAAACACGGTTTTGTTGGATAAAGGATATTTTACTGGTGGCGAGTTAAAGATCTTGATTAATTACATGTACAATATGGCGTTGCTAAGCCAAGACTAGACTCGACTTAAGCTAATGAAAGAAATAACAAAAAGATAAAATAAATATAAAATGAAACGGGATGGTAGTCCGTATGTTTTTTCTACTTTTCTTTTTCTCATTTTTTTATATTTTTCTTGATTTTTTTTTCATACACTCTTGCCCTACCATCCAAAATAATACATCGTAGGGGCGTTGCATTCCCCTTACACTTGAACTTTTACATAACTTTACAAATAACTATTCTAATGACTCGAATTAAGATAATCGAAACACTTGGAGTACTTTTAAAATATTTAGCACATATGGGGGTAATAATGTTGTTCTTCCCCATTACTCTATTACACTAGTACTTTACCCATGAGTCCCAATCGTCCCAAAACAATATGTACAAGGATATGACTCGACTTAGCAACCATGTAATCAATTAGATAATTAACTTGGGGTTTAAACAAATGTTGTCACAATAATGCACTAAAAATGAGTGCATACAAGGTAGGCTAAGACGATTTGGGTGTACATTTAAGTGGGGTGTAAACAAATTCTTCCTTTAAGTAAAATGCTTAAAGTTAAAAACGAAAAGATAGGCTCTGAGGGGTGTACTAGGGGTATCGTGTACTAAAAATGAGTACAACGCAAAGGGTGTGGGAGAATTACTTGACCAATGTAGCCAATATAATTATAACAAAAACACAGGTGTAAAACAATGGGTTAATCCTAATGCCTCTTATCATGTAGTAAATCTAACTACACGAATGTAGTCTCACTTGTGGCCTCGGAATGGTCCTAACGCAAGTTCTAGAATATAAGTGCTACCGGTACACACATCATAGCATAAATGCTTTTCCTACCAATTCTAGGGGCGAACCTCACATATTTGGGGGTGGAAAATTTTTTAGTGGTACGGTTTTGTGCTAGTCATATAACTCCTATCCGTGAGACGCTCATTAAGACCAAAGTTTCACTCCTATATGTTGTAAAAAAATTTAAATTTGGCACTAAAATTGCCCTAACAGGTATTTATCTCAGTTTTATTGCACATCTACCATTAAACAAACGAAAAATCAAGCGTAATAGCATTCTCTAAGGTGTCGTACTTTACCCCCCCTTACACTTAAGATGAACATTGTCCCCAATGTTCAAATAACAAGATGTAAAAGTAAATAAGGTAAAAGAATGAAATCAAATACTCCCCTGATTCGCTCGGTGGATAAAGGGGTAACATGGTTAGATCTTCTTCCAAGGTAATGTTGAAGCTTCAAGATTAAAGCAGCGCCAAAAGCTTGATTCCACATACATTTCCTTATCCAAAATAACCTGTTAAACCTGAGAAAACAAACAAGAAAACCTGCATAACATCGGCGGGATAAATCTGTAGATATAATGCTTGTGGAATGATTATTTTGCAGATTCCTGGAGTTTATAAGTTAGAGATTTAATAAAGCATTTTATGATTCCGGTAGAAAAACAAAACTTTCAAAAATTTCAGAAAATTAAAACCTGAAGCCGTCAGACTGGGGTGTAATACCCTCAATTTCCATTCATTCGAAATCCCCATTTTGCCCTCTAACTTTGAATTTATAAGAACACATAATGAATTAAGCAAAGTGTATTATAAATTTTAACCTAAGTTTAAAAAAATAAATAATGACATTGAAACTATATGTTATATAATATTTGCACATAAATAATATCTATCCTAAACTAATTAAAATGCTACACTCTTAATTACTATACACCCCACTCGTTTATTTTGATAGAACCGAAAATTTTGATTTCTTTGTTTTTCTTCTTCTTTCACACGTTTAAATAAAAGGAAGATAGGAACAAAATACCAAAATTTCAAGCCCATAAATCACGCTCATGCCATATCAATCAAATAATATCTTACTAAATTTAAAACACGTTTTCTATTTTATATACAATCGATATCACCTCCTTGATCTTCTCTATTATACACCGAACCAAAAGAGAAAAGCAGGAACACACACTCATCAGTTTCTGCCAAGAAAGAAGAAGGAGAAGAAGAGTGGTGATCAAGATTAAGAGTGCTATGCGTTGGAAGTTTCTTGGTGTATTCGAAACCTAGTTCGCTTTTTCCATTCGGATCGGTCCGACACACAGGTCCTTTTCATTCTTTTGTTCTCATTCAGTCGACCTAATATATGTGTAATCAAGGCTTATAAACAAGTTAAGATACTATGAGGAACATGCTCGTAAATATGTCGTTATCTCGTTAATAAAACTATATGAAAACACAAAGACCTACACGCCAAGTTATGTTGTGGTGTCGCATGTAACCTAAACTAAAGCCATGTCTAAATAATCTCATGAACTATGTAACATACTGATGTGGGTCACATAAATTGTAATATGAACCACTAATGTCTAAGCCGCATAAAATGATTAAAGACAGAAGTGTAGGACATGAAAATCTCAACCGTCATTACGTCATTACGAATAACATTAGATACTTATCATGGAATTATGAATGGCATATTATATACACAGCCTGTGATCACGAGTCCATGAAGCATTTACGTGTCGACCGATTTCATTTTGGAGAATTCAAGTATGTTTGAAATACGTCCTGATATGAACGTGTAAATGGGGTCTAAAAGCATGATCAATATACTGGAAATAAACATAACAACAATAATGGGAGGTACATGTAGGTTGTAAGACTAAAATACCATGCGTGAATATGGGTCTATATTATACCTAAAAACCCAAGATAATGTACGGGTTAACATGAGAAAGATTTGCATGCATGGAAGTCGAAATTAGTGGGTCGTTATACAGTAGCTTTAGGCGTGTTGAAATGGGTCGTTGGGATTATTATATGTGTGGTTCATGGGTGTGTTAGTGTCGTGTTAAATGAGCAAGGAAGGTGGCTATAGTTGGGTCGAGCGGGTTCCAAAAGTGTGCGAGTGTCAATGTGAGGAGTCGTTAAGATGGGTTATATGATTGAATTTAGTCTCGTTAAAATGGGCTGGAGTATGGTCGAATGGGTATGTTATTGTATAAGAAATGTGTGATATTATGTCATGTGTTGTGTCGCTACATGGGCAAACAAAAGAGAAAAAGGGGTCTGTTGCGTTGAAACATAGTGTGTACAAACATCTTAAGTCAAGCGAATTATTTTCAAGTATGTTTTATTAATTTGGTATACAACAATTCCGCTAGTCAGTGTTTTCAATAAGATGATATACCCTCTTTTGACCATGGTATAACCAGTAGAATATGTAATACTTTTCACATAGGAAATTAATGCCATTCAAAATTCCCTCATATTTTACATTTATCTTTTGATTAGTACAGCAGTTGGAGAGATGTACACTAACAATGTGATTGATCTATGTGTCGATGAGAAATCAGAATTACAACTAAATGAGTGTTTAAAATGTACCAGTATAAGAATTTCTAATAATTGTTTAATTTACATTTTAGACTTTGAACTTTGCTAAACTGACAGTTTAAACCCTAAATTATAATACTGGTCATATTAAGTCTTTAAGGTTACTTAATTAACCCTAAAAGTTATTAATCCGGGAAACTTACTAAAAATAGAAAGTTACTAGAAATGGAAAGCCGACTAAAATAAGTAATCTGAATTGAATAAGCTTTTAATAAGACAGTCATGAATTCGTGTAGATTCGCTGAAGATGGAGTTGCTTCCGACTTTTATATTTCTGTTGTGTTGTTTCACTTGCGGTATAAGGTACAGATATTCTGCCCTTTTTCAGTAAGGGTGCCCTCTTGCTTATTTCATTCAGTATCTATGATTCATCTTAGTATTTCTTTGAGGCGTTGTTATGTCGTCTCATACTCTGATTGGTTCTTCATTATGCATATCAGTTGGTTATGATCTGAGCCTTTTATATGGGGCTTTCCTATTTGAATCTATGTCTTTGTTATGTTTTCCATAATTCATGAACCTTGCTTTATTTCTTTTGATACATGATATGACCTGTCCATCACCCTGTAATGTGAATATTTATGACCCTGGAATATTTTGAAGGTTCATAGGATTTTATAACTATATGTAAAAACTCTCCTTAATTACATGTGAAAATGTTTTGAAAACTTTCTTTAAAGGACCTACTTTATGAAGACTGTTTTAAGGTTTACTTTCATGAAAGCCATTGTAAGAGATTACTTTTTGAACTATGATGGAAACTTTTAATATAAACCTTTAAATTGAACCTTGTTATGAACCTTGAAAACAAATTGATATGAACCCTCTGATTTCGGACTCCCTGATACTTGACCCTTCTGACATTGGACCTTTTGATATTGAACCTACTTTCTGATTCCTGATTTATTGCTATGTTTCCTTGTTCTGTGAACCTTGCTTGCTTCTTTCATGATATTATGAGCGTTTGGCATGATCTTTCTGATACATGATCCTTCTGATATATGATCTTTCTGATGTATGATTTTTCTGGTATATGATCTTTTGATATTAAACCTGTCTGATATTGAACATTTCTGATATTGACCTACTGGTATGACCTTTCTGATATGAATCTCTGATATGAACCTCTGATATGAACTTCTGATATTTTGAAATGGAAATTGACTTATGCAACTAACTCAAATACTTGATACCTTGCTATAAACTTAACTTGAACCCTGATTCACTTGATATGAACCATTCGACTTGAACCTTTATTTGAACTCTTGTTCTGATCCTTTGTTCGGAACCTTGTCTTGAACTCTTATATAAAACATGACCTGGACTACCTGACCTTTAAATACTTGAACCTAACACTTAATACTTGAACCGGACACCTGAATACTTGACACCTGATACTTGAATCCGACACCTGATACACGATACTGATTCTGATACATGATACTGATTCCGATACATGATACTGATTTCTGATACATGATACTGATTCCTGATACATGATATCTGATGCACGTTACTGATCTCCGATACATGATACTTGATACATGATACTGATTTCTAAGGCATGACACCTGACACATGATACATGATACCTGACCCTGACCCACAGTTTGATACTACGAGCCATAACTAGGCATGAGGGTTTCATGTCCATGTCATTGATGCACCGATGGCATGACTCTAGGGCAGGAGAGTGATGACCTGTTCCGTCCCTGACTTTATTTTATCTGGTGTGTTGAGGAGTTTCTGGCCACCGGGGGCGCATGGATGCATCCTAGAACTGTTACTGTTACTGATTACTGATTTCTGTATTACTGGTGACTGATGGTGTGTGCGATACACGTCTTTCACATACTGGGAGCTGATCACTCCATTTACTGATTGAGGACTCCCCTCATAATTACTGACTACCGAGAGGTCTCCCCTCTACATGATTATACTGACACTGTTACTGTTACTGTTACTGTTTCTGGGCTCGTAGAGGATTTCTGTTACCCTGCACCTTGTGACCTTCTAACTTTACTCACCATCATTATTACTGGCACCCTGTAACCTGATATATGACTTAACACTTGACTTGACTGGATCTGACCTGGTATATGGTAGAATTACGGATTACATTTTATACTATTTCTGCAACTAGTTTTAATCATGTTATATCTGTATAACCTTTACTTTCCATTACTGTTACTACTACCCTATCGTATGATTCATGACTTAATACTGAGCTTGACATGATTTGACTTGGGTTTGTGTGGGTTACTGTTTCCTTTTCACTCATCTACTGTAACTAGTTCTAATCATGTTATATCTGTATAACCTTTATGTTCCTGTTCCAGACTCTTGTTACTCCTGGTATTATTTCCTTTACTTTATTATTCCGTCACTACTGCTTTGTTTCCGTTATATCTGTTCACTGGGCTTTTAAAGCTCAGCCGCACGTTTTCTTTTCGTGTGCGGCAGGTTATAAGCAGGACGACGGGTTTGGGTATGAGTGAAGAGACTTTTGGACTTAGAAGACCTTTGATAGTTATCCTGAAGTAGAAGTCATTAGAAGGATTGCATTTGCAGACTTAGTATTTAGTTTTGTTTCATTCTTAACCTTATAATGTTAGTATTTCATTTGTAACCTTCGACATTTTATTGTATTACTATTGAGTATGCTTTGTTTGATCTGATATGAAACCATTAACGTGACATCTTTACCCTTGCCGGGTTGGGGTGTTACAATTATGGTATCAGAGAACAGGCTGCGATTTCGTAATACATTTACCCTTGACCTGTGTAAGTTTGGACCACTAAGTTTCCACTGTAGGCGCTCATAAGATAACCTGTAAGAATTTGCCTTAGGACTTCCCTATAGGAATGTAAATTTTGACCAGTGAGGAATGGGTAGACTATAAGGCATTCGTTTAAGTATTTTTGCTTCCGCATCACTCTGATTCGTGCCTCGCTTTTGGATTAGATCCTGTTGATGCCACTTTTGGAAAGTGAAAGCTTATGCACCATCTAAAATTTGAACCTGAATAAATCTTGAAGCCATTGAAAATTTCATAGTAATTGCCTGACACTATTTGATCCTTACCTTCAGATTCCGACTCTGACCTCTGATCTTTTGTGAATCATTTCGATGTCTCTTGGGCATTTTGAGAATCTCCATGGCAAGTAATTTGGTTTCCCCTCTTGATTATGACATTTGATTTTGTTGACCTCCGAGACTATAGAAGTACTAGGTGGATTAAGATAGGTTGTTTTGCTTACGACTCGAGATAAAGTATGATCATCATGAAGGCATAATTATGTGGTACTAGTATTATGACGTCTGGCCAACGTGATAATACTTACACCATAAAACGTGCCCTCATTGTGGCCATAGGATATCTTGGGAAGTACCTAAGAAGTTTAGAACTTGATTCCCGATGGATTATCTGTGATTAGTGAGACTTTAGGATCATCCTACCAGTTCATATACTCTGCCTTCGTTCATTAGAGATCTGGATAATTTTGGACTCTCGTTTTGCATTCTGTTTACCTCAGCTATGAATTTTGAACTCTTGTAGAGCTCTCTACTGTTGATACAGTTATTTTGATATGAAATTTAGTCCGTATTCCCATATGAGCTTTCCTGAAGATTCACCTATCATCCATTTCATGTTGTATGGACCTTTTGATCAAAATCAACCTAATTTGTCCCCTTCTGAGAAATTGGAACCCACTTCTTTTTGACTTGATTTATGAGAAACTATTTGTTCTGAAGATCTTTTTGAAGGAACCTCCCCGGGCGTGAGAATGTTGGCGACGATCTCTTGCGATTTGCTACGACTTCGTCTAACTTGCGACTTCAAATTTCGAGGACGAAATTTTTTCTTTTAGAGGGGAAGAGTTGTAATACCCTCAATTTCCATTCATTCGAAATCCCCATTTTGCCCTCTAACTTTGAATTTATAAGAACACATAATGAATTAAGCAAAGTGTATTATAAATTTTAACCTAAGATTAAAAAAATAAATAATGACATTGAAACTATATGTTATATAATATTTGCACATAAATAATATCTATCCTAAACTAATTAAAATGCTACACTCTTAATTACTATACACCCCACTCGTTTATTTTGATAGAACCGAAAATTTTGATTTCTTTGTTTTTCTTCTTCTTTCACACGTTTAAATAAAAGGAAGATAGGAACAAAATACCAAAATTTCAAGCCCATAAATCACGCTCATGCCATATCAATCAAATAATATCTTACTAAATTTAAAACACGTTTTCTATTTTATATACAATCGATATCACCTCCTTGATCTTCTCTATTATACACCGAACCAAAAGAGAAAAGCAGGAACACACACTCATCAGTTTCTGCCAAGAAAGAAGAAGGAGAAGAAGAGTGGTGATCAAGATTAAGAGTGCTATGCGTTGGAAGTTTCTTGGTGTATTCGAAACCTAGTTCGCTTTTTCCATTCGGATCGGTCCGACACACAGGTTCTTTTCATTCTTTTGTTCTCATTCAGTCGACCTAATATATGTGAAATCAAGGCTTATAAACAAGTTAAGATACTATGAGGAACATGCTCGTAAATATGTCGTTATCTCGTTAATAAAACTATATGAAAACACAAAGACCTACACGCCAAGTTATGTTGTGGTGTCGCATGTAACCTAAACTAAAGCCATGTCTAAATAATCTCATGAACTATGTAACATACTGATGTGGGTCACATAAATTGTAATATGAACCACTAATGTCTAAGCCGCATAAAATGATTAAAGACAGAAGTGTAGGACATGAAAATCTCAACCGTCATTACGTCATTACGAATAACATTAGATACTTATCATGGAATTATGAATGGCATATTATATACACAGCCTGTGATCACGAGTCCATGAAGCATTTACGTGTCGACCGATTTCATTTTGGAGAATTCAAGTATGTTTGAAATACGTCCTGATATGAACGTGTAAATGGGGTCTAAAAGCATGATCAATATACTGGAAATAAACATAACAACAATAATGGGAGGTACATGTGGGTTGTAAGACTAAAATACCATGCGTGAATATGGGTCTATATTATACCTAAAAACCCAAGATAATGTACGGGTTAACATGAGAAAGATTTGCATGCATGGAAGTCGAAATTAGTGGGTCGTTATACAGTAGCTTTAGGCGTGTTGAAATGGGTCGTTGGGATTATTATATGTGTGGTTCATGGGTGTGTTAGTGTCGTGTTAAATGAGCAAGGAAGGTGGCTATAGTTGGGTCGAGCGGGTTCCAAAAGTATGCGAGTGTCAATGTGAGGAGTCGTTAAGATGGGTTATATGATTGAATTTAATCTCGTTAAAATGGGCTGGAGTATGGTCGAATGGGTATGTTATTGTATAAGAAATGTGTGATATTATGTCATGTGTTGTGTCGCTACATGGGCAAACAAAAGAGAAAAAGGGGTCTGTTGCGTTGAAACATAGTGTGTACAAACATCTTAAGTCAAGCGAATTATTTTCAAGTATGTTTTATTAATTTGGTATACAACAATTCCGCTAGTCAGTGTTTTCAATAAGATGATATACCCTCTTTTGACCATGGTATAACCAGTAGAATATGTAATACTTTTCACATAGGAAATTAATGCCATTCAAAATTCCCTCATATTTTACATTTATCTTTTGATTAGTACAGCAGTTGGAGAGATGTACACTAACAATGTGATTGATCTATGTGTCGATGAGAAATCAGAATTACAACTAAATGAGTGTTTAAAATGTACCAGTATAAGAATTTCTAATAATTGTTTAATTTACATTTTAGACTTTGAACTTTGCTAAACTGACAGTTTAAACCCTAAATTATAATACTGGTCATATTAAGTCTTTAAGGTTACTTAATTAACCCTAAAAGTTATTAATCCGGGAAACTTACTAAAAATAGAAAGTTACTAGAAATGGAAAGCCGACTAAAATAAGTAATCTGAATTGAATAAGCTTTTAATAAGACAGTCATGAATTCGTGTAGATTCGCTGAAGATGGAGTTGCTTCCGACTTTTATATTTCTGTTGTGTTGTTTCACTTGCGGTATAAGGTACAGATATTCTGCCCTTTTTCAGTAAGGGTGCCCTCTTGCTTATTTCATTCAGTATCTATGATTCATCTTAGTATTTCTTTGAGCCGTTGTTATGTCGTCTCATACTCTGATTGGTTCTTCATTATGCATATCAGTTGGTTATGATCTGAGCCTTTTATATGGGGCTTTCCTATTTGAATCTATGTCTTTGTTATGTTTTCCCTAATTCATGAACCTTGCTTTATTTCTTTTGATACATGATATGACCTGTCCATCACCCTGTAATGTGAATATTTATGACCCTGGAATATTTTGAAGGTTCATAGGATTTTATAACTATATGTAAAAACTCTCCTTAATTACATGTGAAAATGTTTTGAAAACTTTCTTTAAAGGACCTACTTTATGAAGACTGTTTTAAGGTTTACTTTCATGAAAGCCATTGTAAGAGATTACTTTTTGAACTATGATGGAAACTTTTAATATAAACCTTTAAATTGAACCTTGTTATGAACCTTGAAAACAAATTGATATGAACCCTCTGATTTCGGACTCCCTGATACTTGACCCTTCTGACATTGGACCTTTTGATATTGAACCTACTTTCTGATTCCTGATTTATTGCTATGTTTCCTTGTTCTGTGAACCTTGCTTGCTTCTTTCATGATATTATGAGCGTTTGGCATGATCTTTCTGATACATGATCCTTCTGATATATGATCTTTCTGATGTATGATTTTTCTGGTATATGATCTTTTGATATTAAACCTGTCTGATATTGAACATTTCTGATATTGACCTACTGGTATGACCTTTCTGATATGAATCTCTGATATGAACCTCTGATATGAACTTCTGATATTTTGAAATGGAAATTGACTTATGCAACTAACTCAAATACTTGATACCTTGCTATAAACTTAACTTGAACCCTGATTCACTTGATATGAACCATTCGACTTGAACCTTTATTTGAACTCTTGTTCTGATCCTTTGTTCGGAACCTTGTCTTGAACTCTTATATAAAACATGACCTGGACTACCTGACCTTTAAATACTTGAACCTAACACTTAATACTTGAACCGGACACCTGAATACTTGACACCTGATACTTGAATCCGACACCTGATACACGATACTGATTCTGATACATGATACTGATTCCGATACATGATACTGATTTCTGATACATGATACTGATTCCTGATACATGATATCTGATGCACGTTACTGATCTCCGATACATGATACTTGATACATGATACTGATTTCTAAGGCATGACACCTGACACATGATACATGATACCTGACCCTGACCCACAGTTTGATACTACGAGCCATAACTAGGCATGAGGGTTTCATGTCCATGTCATTGATGCACCGATGGCATGACTCTAGGGCAGGAGAGTGATGACCTGTTCCGTCCCTGACTTTATTTTATCTGGTGTGTTGAGGAGTTTCTGGCCACCGGGGGCGCATGGATGCATCCTAGAACTGTTACGGTTACTGATTACTGATTTCTGTATTACTGGTGACTGATGGTGTGTGCGATACACGTCTTTCACATACTGGGAGCTGATCACTCCATTTACTGATTGAGGACTCCCCTCATAATTACTGACTACCGAGAGGTCTCCCCTCTACATGATTATACTGACACTGTTACTGTTACTGTTACTGTTTCTGGGCTCGTAGAGGATTTCTGTTACCCTGCACCTTGTGACCTTATAACTTTACTCACCATCATTATTACTGTCACCCTGTAACCTGATATATGACTTAACACTTGACTTGACTGGATCTGACCTGGTATATGGTAGAATTACGGATTACATTTTATACTATTTCTGCAACTAGTTTTAATCATGTTATATCTGTATAACCTTTACTTTCCATTACTGTTACTACTACCCTATCGTATGATTCATGACTTAATACTGAGCTTGACATGATTTGACTTGGGTTTGTGTGGGTTACGGTTTCCTTTTCACTTATCTACTGTAACTAGTTCTAATCATGTTATATCTGTATAACCTTTATGTTCTTGTTCCAGACTCTTGTTACTCCTGGTATTATTTCCTTTACTTTATTATTCCGTCACTACTGCTTTGTTTCCGTTATATCTGTTCACTGGGCTTTTTAAGCTCAGCCGCACGTTTTCTTTTCGTGTGCGGCAGGTTATAAGCAGGACGACGGGTTTGGGTATGAGTGAAGAGACTTTTGGACTTAGAAGACCTTTGATAGTTATCCTGAAGTAGAAGTCATTAGAAGGATTGCATTTGCAGACTTAGTATTTAGTTTTGTTTCATTCTTAACCTTATAATGTTAGTATTTCATTTGTAACCTTCGACATTTTATTGTATTACTATTGAGTATGCTTTGTTTGATCTGATATGAAACCATTAACGTGACATCTTTACCCTTGCCGGGTTGGGGTGTTACATGGGGTCTGACGCCGTCAGAAATGATCTGACAGAATTCTCATGTTAAGTTTCCGGAAAACTTCTGGAAAAACCTATACCTTACTTCCTGGAAATCCTGCAAAATATCATTATGACTCGATACAAGCATTTGACTCAAACAATTACTAATATGTTTGTTAATTTATTATTGTTACGATTCATGTTCATCTGTTCTAATAAACCGATTTGGATTTCCCTTACACTTATCTTTTGCAAAATACCTTTACATGTAGTTAAGATGAAGTTAAAAACAAGATAAAGCATTTTCACAATTTTGTTTTGAACATGAATCAATAATAATAAAAATTAAACACACATACGGAAGCAAATAAAATCAAACAAACAAATAAATAAACACACAAAGCAAATAAAGCTTGGGTTGCCTCCCAAGAAGCGCTTTTCTTTATTAACGAGTCTTGTAGCTAGACTCAAAGTCACCGTACATTACGTGATTCCATCATTCATAATGACGTATCCCTGATAGATATAATCCTTGTTATCAGGGTGGTGGTGTCTCAATCGCTCGACATTCGCAGTCACTTCACCTCCTCCCTTGCTGATCAAGCTTACTACCCAATCCTGATGTAGACTTTTAATTGTGAATGGTCCGTACCACCAGGGACTTGGTTCGTCGGTAGGTGCTTTTCTTTCTGAATGCCTTAGGAGCACTGAGTCTCCTTTTGTAAATCCAACGGGGTTATTGGTCTGCTCATCAGCCTCAATATAATCGTTATTTCCACCCTTACATTCTCTAATCTCATTTTCATTGTAATTCTTAATCCTTGCCTCCCATGCAAGGATTTTCTCTCGAACATTACCACGGATTATATTGGGGTTCGCCTCCATCTTCTTTTGTAGAGCAACATCTCGTATATGACATGGGATCGTTGGGAAGTTTATTGTTTTCTTTCCCTTCTTCATTTGGATGGTACCATTTTCGTAATTGATTTGTGCCCTAGTGGTAACGAGAAAGGGTGCCCCAAGGATTATTGGCATATTCATATCATTTCTTTCAATAATCATGAAGTCGACCGGATACAGGAATCCGGCAACGTTGACCAACACATCTTCTGCAATTCCTAACGGGTACTCATAAGAATGTTTTGCAAAGGAGAGTTTAGTACGGGTGATGGATGGCAGTTCGTCGGTTAACTGGACATAAACGGATAAAGGCATCAAATTTACGTCGGAACCTTGGTCAGCTACCGCATCCAGATACTTGAGTTTTCCAATGCTGCATGGTATTTCGAAGACCCCGTAGAATTCCTGCTTTTCCACTAACTTTTGTTTTATGAGGCTCTCATACAATTGCCCTCCGGGTAATGTGTCAGATTCATCATCCGGTTCCATCCTCTTGGACTCCTTGTTGGGAAGATGAGTACGTCGATAGTTTCTCACCCAATCGTTTATGGTCTCCTTGTTTATTTCGTGCATCAAGTAATGCCTCACTTGTTGTGACTTTGGCGGTTCTACCAATTGGCGCTCCTCAGAGGGCGCCTCCTTTCCCTTGTTGGAATCGCATTTGCAGGCATTGGTGTTTCCGTCATTAAGTGGGATGAGATCAATCTTGTTAACTTTCATAGTTATCAACTTCCCTCTTTCTTCATTTACGCCTCCTTTGACGACGGATATGGCATTAACACATTTAGTGTTGGGAACTTCAACGTCTTTTCGCACTAACACATTTTCAGGAGCTTTTGTTTTTGTGTATTCTTTCAAAAGGCCCATCATCTCAGCCATCTTCTCTTCCATCTCCTCCTTCTATTTGTAGACGGCTTCCTCAAATTTTGCCAACCGTTCGGAGTGTTGTGACATGTATTCACCCATTCGAGCTTCGAATGTTGGACTAAGTTCCTGAGGTGGTGAGTTGGGTTGAGCAAGCTTATAGAAGGGTGTAGTATTTTCCCTAAGGGGTGATTTGGACAATGGTATTTGCTTAACGCTTGAGACCGAGTTAACTGTTGCTTTTTGTGGACTTAAGGGTCTCTTTTGTTTTTCCATAAGATATGCAACCCTCTTCTCAAGTTCACTAACGCTTTCCTCGGTGATTTGGTTGGCTTTATCGGGCGATGAATGTGTGTTGACCGCCGAGTGTACGTCGTGGGAAATTTTCCACAATTCATCATCGTCGGATGCGAGCTCATCAATGATCTCCCATGATTCCTCGGCGTTTCTATCACGCAATCTGCCTCCGGCGGCTCGATCGATGGCACGCTTGGTGTGGTAGTCAACATGGTCATAGAAGATTTGAATTTGAAGCCAGAGATCTATGCCATGATGAGGGACTTTTTGGAGTAAGTCCTTGAATCGAATCCATGCCCCATATAGGGTTTCGCCTCGACGTTGTTCGAACATCAAGATATCCTTCCTTAGCTTTGTAGTTCTTCCTGGTGGGAAAAACTGAGCAAGGAAACGAGTGGTGAGATCATCCCAAGAGGTGATGGATCCTGCGGGTAGGCGCTCTAGCCATTGACTAGCTTGGTCCCGCAGAGAGAATTGAAAGAGACGCAGTCGGGTCGTCTCTCGAGTGGCAACATCAAGGTCTATAGAATCAACGATTTTGAGAAAGTCCTTGAGATGTTGATTAGGATCTTCGGAACGAAGTCCATGGAATGCGCATCCGCTTTGCACCAACCGGATGGTGTCGGATCGCAAGGGAGTGACATTGGCTCATTGAGTGAGCTCAATGGTGTTTCGATAGCCATGGTGGCTAGGACGAGAGTAGTCTCCTAAGGTACGGGCTCTAGGAGGTGGGTGTTGTTGTGGTGGTGGGTTGTTGGGATCGAGGATATTACCACCTTCCATGATGTCGGATGGTAATGGTTACGAACAAAGAAACGAAGAAAAAAGATAGACTAAAGAAAACCTAGAAAAATAAAATAAAAATCTCACTAGAAAGGAATCTAGTGAGTAGACCTAATAAAATAAAAATTCAACCTAAACAATAACTATTCCCCGGCAACGGCGCCAAAAACTTGATGCGTGGTTTTGCGACCTTACAACAGGTTTTACCTCTCGAGGGATCTCAAGAGGCTTGCAATCCCCACCAGGCAGTGTACCTGACCGATGTAGTATAGTGTAGTGGCAAGTACCGGGGGATTGATCGTTCTCTAGGGGAATAGTGTCGCTAGGATTGAAAAACTACTCTAATAGGTCTAAGGGTGATGGAAGATTCTTTTTGTATTTTTTATGTTTTTATAAAAGCAAGTAAAATCTCGGGTTTGAAGGAGTGGGCGGAATTAGTTGCTAGTCAACTAACCCAAATAACTACAATTGCAAATAAAATAAAATAACTGAAAATAAAAAGGTTGTGGAACTTATATGGAGAGAAATGTGTTTACTTAGATTTCCTTACTCCCTAACTATATTTTACCGGTTGATTAGTGTGTATTAATTGCGTGGATGACGGGTGTATTCCTTAATACCAATCGTGGGGTGGCGTACGTACTTCCCCAACTCTACAAGCTCCTACTTCACTCCTATGTCGAGCCGGCTAAGAAGCTCCTAACATGGGATCACTAGAATTCGCTCATGCATTAAATACAACCATAATAACCTTAGTACGCATTGGTTCATGTTTCTTAAGACGTTCAAGCAAGTTACCGTATAGGAGGTTAGCCAGTTTTCTTAAGCCTAACATCGATAAACAATCATCCAATACAATTAATAACACACCAACAACTAATAATCAATAGTTAGGTTTCATTAGATCTAAGCAAACACAAGATAAATCTAGCCTAGCATGTTAAATAAAAGACAAGAACAAGATATAATCAAACAACACATAGACATATTGAATGATTAATTGATTACTTATCTTCAATTGAACATGGGAGATCCAAGGGTATAAAACCCTTAAAAATGGCAGAAAAATCGTCTTAGGGTTTCTCCTCACAAAGTTGCACACAATGAATAAAAATTGCAAAACTATATATAGAATTTAGGGGCTGACGACGTCACGTTGTAGGAGGTGACGCCGTCACCTCGCCGTGGTTAGGGTTTCTTGATGGCCTTCTTGACGCCGTCCCTCTTTAATCCTCCAAAATTCGTTCTGGCCTATCAGAAGCTGACGCCGTCAAGGTTAAGGGTGACGCCGTCACTCTTTAATCCTGATGGCCATCTCTCTTTGTCTTAGCACGAGACGGCCTTGATCACCTTAAAGGGTGACGCCGTCAGACTTCCTTTGTAAAACTTTCTGGCGCGTCACATGTATTTGTCATATCCACCTCTTTTGCCAAGCCGTGACGCCGTCACGTGTACTTTTCCAGCAGCTTTGGCATTTTGTCGAATTCTTCACTTTTATGCTCCAAAAATGTCCAAAATGCTTCCTTTTCCAGATTTCTTCTCCAAAGTACCTAAAATGACAAAAGGAACGATTTAGGGCAATATTTGATCAAATAAATACGATTTAGGGCTTAAATGACCCCCTAAAAGCGGTACACTTTCGCTTCATCAAACGGCTGTTTATAATTTAAAGTTTCCATATGTTTTTATCCGTTTTTACCCGTTTTCGTCTGTTTTATACGCTTTCTTACGTTTTTATCCGTTTCGTTTGTTTTTATACGTTTTGACCATTTTTATACGTTTTTATCCGTTTTTATACGTTTTCATCAATTCTTATACGTTTCCATACGTTTTTATACGTTTTCGCCCGTTTTCTTACATTTTCATACGTTTTATCCATTTTCGTCTGTTTTTCTTACGTTTTTATCCATTTTCGTCCGTTTTTATATGTTTTTATCCGTTTTCGTCCGTTTTTATACATTTCTTACGTTTTTATCCATAAACATATAATAGTAGCCAAAATACATTAGGAAAATTATCAATATTCAAACATCTTACATAATAAGTCAAGATCCATTAGTGCTGCAACCAATAAGTCAAGATGTTCCAAATGTAAAAATAGAATACTTGTTTGCAAACTTCTTGAGGATAGTCAGCTCCATCAGCTTCATTGAGTGATCTTTGCCATATGAATATCTTCTATGACATCTAACATGGTATAAAGATGTATTGAAAAGCAAGTGGTCCATTTTTCCTATAGAAAACTCTATATCAGTTGGACAGTATATGGTTTTAGCTTGAATGGAGAATACATCATATATTCAAATATTATACAAAAGTAGAGGAACTTACAGTTTGTACATCTTGCTGATCATCATGCCATGCACATCTATTATAAATTACAAAGGGCGTAGTAGTAAGTACGACTGTCATAATTATATGTGAATGACAGTTTCTCAATATAATTACTAGCTGCAATTTCTTTCAGCAGCACAATTCAGATCACAATCACATTCTTAAAAGAGAATTCATTACAAATCAGTTATCCAATGGTTCTTAAAATTAACATGGGCCATGTCTAAAATCTCTGGGAAGTGAATAGATTTGTTGAGTTTCCCAAACATAAAGGCTGTAAATTTAATATCTAAAATCACATTGACTAAAATGATTACCTGAAACCGCTTCAATGCAATTGTAAGCACATTTGGAGCCTCGACTATCGTGAGATCGCCAACTTCTTTTTAGTTCTGTCATTGGATTTGCATCTGCAATGTGGTGATAGCAACAAAATCAATACAATTTAAGGTTGTAATTTAATGAAAGAAAAAAGAAAATAAGAAATTTTGAGCTAACCTGTTGCATTTATACTTCAACAGTTAGAACTGATAACTTAAGCCACTTGATCACAAAACAAAGAATGTGCGCAAGTTCATTATAATGTCAGACATTCTACATTTTCTGTAGTAAAACATTACTGCTCATGGATCAGTTTATAAAAAGGAATTTCATAAAACATAAAGCCTTATTAGATCAAATAAACATACCAGAAGGAGACTCGTAGTTTCCAAAAAAAAACATACCAGAAATATGAAATATTAAACATACCAGAAAATTGTCTTGATTATCACATTATGTGTATTCTTCTAGCTGAGACTGTTATTTTACAACAAAATATGAAGGTTAAGCATATAAAAAGGCTTTTCAATAAGCAATCCCAAACACGACCCGTTGGGGCTAAAATGCACCAAAAAGTAACAAACATGTAGGTTTGGTTACAATCGGATCCATGTAAGCAGTGGTATCTCAAAAACATTTGTCAGTCGGGATTTTACTTGGTAAAAAAACAATTCTCCTACGTAAAAAAACACAAAATTGTAAAAATAACTACTTCGAGACATTGTCCGGATGTTTTTGTCATTCCACACAGGCTAATATGGGCATATAGTTGCTATAATTGTTTACAACGATGTAATCGATTTCAGTACCTTAAAGCATTTGCAAAAAACTTAGGCATCTTGTGTTTGCCCAGCCTAGCCCATTCCATTTGCAGAGACATAAAACCACCTACAAAAACCAAATTGGGTAAATAATTTTAAGGCTTATTATTTATAACTATGCTTTTTTTTTTTTTTTTTTTTTTAAATTTAATTTATTAGCATACGAAGAACAACATAATGCAACTAAAGATCACCCATCTGTAAATGATATGTGGAAAACTAGAAGGGGGGGGGGTTGAATAGTTTTACGTCTTTTTAATTTATGAAAAGTTTTATTTACTTTTTAAAACTTCGATTTTATCTTATGTGAATTCAACTCTTGATCAATATGAACAAATATAAACAAATATAGATAAGCAATGAAAGTAAAGTAAATATAATGAAATGAAAGATAGAGATGGAAAGATCAAACCACAACATGGAGATTTATAGTGGTTCGGCTACAAGGACACCTTCCTTGACCTACTCCACTCCTCGAGTCACCTACTCGAGAGTTTTCTTCACTATGTCAACAAACTCCCTTATGGCGGAGAAACCTTACACAGCTTTAGCTTACACCGGTTTAACGACACAAAGCTAGATGTCGAGTTCTAATCGTAGCTAGAACCAATCTCACGACTTGTACACAACTTCTACACAACTTAATCACAACTGCTTCACGACGGCTTCATGACTTCTTCACGAATTCTTCTCCACGACTACTTCACAACTACTTCTACACTACTTCTTTACAACACAACTAGTTACTTACACTTAGATCTACTTATCACAACTATACAACACTTTACACAACTATAATGATGATATGAGTTAAGCTATAATACTTCTTCTCTAGTTGAAGGAGTATTCTTCTTTTGCACTTTGATGGTGGAAGCTTGGATCACTTAGAAACCAATGCTTAAGAGAATATGATCAAAGGGTTTTTAGAAAGGATTTACAAGATTTAAAACAGAAGGTTTGGGGTGCAAAAGGTGAGTAAAAATCCAGGGGAAGGCTGGTATTTATAGGCAGAAAAACTGGACAGCTGGAACCTACTGGAGCGTGGCCGGCCCCCTTAAATAGGGGGGCGGTCCCCTTAATTTTAAGGGGGCCGCCCCTCCCTAGCCGTTGCCCAGTTTTGTCTTTTTGTGGGGAAGGTTTTTCTGGAACATTTTTACTGATTTTGGTTGAAAATTTGAATTCATAAATTTATAATGAATTAAACCTTTTTATTTATTACCAAAAATGTTTTTCTAAAAGATATAAAATGTTTTTGACATTGTATAAAAAATCTAGTGTTTAAGAAAATGTTCCTTTGATCATATAATGCATTAAGCATTAGTTCATTCATACCTTAAGTGATTTGAGTTGTAGAAATAGATATTTACAACTAAATACTTGTTTACGTCATAATTTTCCGATTAATGATTTTACATTTTGTGATTATCAAAACGTAGAGATATCAAAAAGTATTAATAACGTGTTTAAGCATTATTTATATCAACATGATAAGTTCCAATATTTTCAAAAAATAGTTCAACATTTGCTAAGTATGCAATACATCACATTTCAAAATTTTAAAGTTAGAATGAGAGATAATGCAGAATACTTACACAGGCCTAATAAGTGGTTGTTGGATACTGTTTCACCCCTGAATCTGTTGTTGCTGCCCCTGAATCCGTTGCTGCTGCATCACTGGTTTCAAATGCGGCATCTGATGCGGTCTCACTTGTTGCACTTGCATCTGCGGCCTTGGCTACATGTCCCTATAAAATGGCAGTTTCTTTTACCAAGGTAATATACTGTAGGTATTAGTAGCCCGCTAAAATGAAGAATATGAAATTGTTACCTCCATTCTTTTCATCTCCAAATCGGGTTTCCTCTTTTCATGATTCTCCCAAGGTTGGATCTTCACCTCTTCTTGGGTGAACCTATCAGTCAGTGAATTCAGACGGTCATAAGTACAAATACGTTACTACACCTTTAAAAACTGTTTATAGTAATTGAAAAGCCATATATAACTGATAATACAGTAACAACATAAATAAATACAGTCAAAAGCTTTGTAAAAAAAGGTTCACCTCGCCATATATTCTGCACATTCCACTTCATCCATTGCTATCGGTCGTGTTTCAAGAGGACTTGGCTTAGAATTAAACCCACGCTGAACCACACACTGAACCAACCTCTGCTGTACCAACGGCCGCTGAAGAAACCGGAACTGAACCAACACGTAGAACCAAACCACTGAAATAAGCATAAAATCAAAACCCCGATTGGAACAGGTTGTTGATGGCTGCATTTACACAAAAAGGGATAGAAAATAAGCAACTACAGTCTAGCAACTGAAATCACTAAAAATAATCGTAAAGAACATATGACTACAATTGACATGAAGTAATTGAATAAAACAGATTTACTACAACAACCCAATTAACACATTTATATCGCATTATTGCTTTCAAATTAAAACTTCAAATCTTTCATGAATTTGTCATACAGCTATTATTTGATAATCAGTACAGAATCTAAAGAAAGGAGTGTATATTTCTGTGAGAGTATCCCTTTCGGATCCTATGTTGCACAGAACTTATAGAGCGTAGTGTACATCTCCGTCAGATATTTCTGTTCCAATCCCATTTTGCGGACACGAAAACAGTTTTGAGTAGGATTTTTATGACAACACCCTTGTTTACGGATCAACCAAATATGTCCAATACAAATTAACTTGTTTTGACCGAAACCCGCTACTCAACACAATTAGACCAATAAAATCCACATTAACCATTTTAATAAGCAACCCCAAACACCCTCTTAGGAATCACGAAATATAAGAAATTTAATATAACAAACAACAAATTGGCATTGAAGTTTAAGACTGCATGAAAGTTGGCTATTCCATTTTATATCAAATCGTCATTTGATAAACAACTCGAATTCCAAAAAAAACTAACCTGAGAAGCCGGTGCTGGCGACGTTTCACAGCAGTCTTGATATTGGTGACGGCAATGCAGCCTTGCTGCTGCTAACGCCATTGCAGTCACAACCACATCCATACATCTGGAATCTGTTGTGGCCTTTTGTTGTGACCTTTGTTGTGGACCCTCTCAACATCTGGAATTTGTTGTGGTCTTGGTTAGTCTCATTCTTTTAGTCGCAAATATGCTGCTTCAGGAAGAAGCGGTTTGCACAGAACGACATGCTCTTCATCCAATTTTCCACCTCTTTCCTATTATTGTCATCGAAATAATTCATCATGTTACTGTCGTTTCCTGCAGCAACCACCTGTCATAGATTAGATAAATAAGGTTAAAATGGAACCAACATGCATCAACATCAATAAGTGTTAAGTTAAAATCAAATTAGGGGATGTTTCTTTAAGCGTATTTGTGGCCGTATGCATTTATCAATTTTCGGCCTCATATTTTTTAAGCTCAATTTTTTGGCTTACCATGATATAAATACCTGTATAAACCCATAAATAAGATTAACAAACACCCCCTTATTTAGTACTTCACTTATTTATAATTAAGTTTGTATTTAGTCATTCCAAGTTGTTCAAGAATCTTATAGTAGAAACTATGGTAAATTTAGGCAAAACTAATAAGAAAAGGAGAAGGAACAATTTACTTGGTTTAAACCAATTGTACTGAAGTGGTACTAACCAAAATATGTCAAATAAAAACATTGAGCATCATCGAGTATAATCTTCGGTTATACACTATCCGTGTGCTGTCCTTCTACACGCTAATACATGCATTTGGTATAACAATGGCAAGGACCATGATATTAGGTCTGATGAAATTGTTCAGAAAATGAAAAAAAACATCTGTTAACAATAAAATTTGTGTAATTATATCTATTCCCCTGATTCTCAATGAGCAATCCCAAACACCCTCTTATATGATATTTATATTACACAATTGATCAAATGGTTAATCACTTCCAAAACATGGCGTTATAATATAATGTGAGATATAGCTAAAGCTATCAAGTATAATGAGATAAATGTAGTATAAGGCTAAAGCTAACTTACATGGCGTTTTACTATCTATAATGCGAGATAGCATCCCGAATCCCGATACGCATATGTCTATTCAGACTCCTTTCATGAGCTTCATCCAATATTATTGTGGAGTATCGCTTCAACAAAAAAATCATCCTGCAATATGAAAATGATATCAAATGCTTCAGTATCTCATATTTATTGAAAGCTTGACACTACATACTAAAAGAATAAAATTTTATCTGTTATAATCTTTGAACATTTTTTCTTAATCTAATTTTATTGAAAGCTCGTGAAGGTGTTAACCAACTTCTGGAATACCTATAATCTGAAAGTTTGACACCTAAAAGGCAGAGAAGAATCAAGATGATAGAAAAACGCATACAACAGCAAAACGATAAAATAACGTGAACCAACTACTACTACTAATAAAGCCTGTCAAACAAAACATACAACCTACATCTTCATATATTGCATGAACTTTTTCGTATAAGTATTGACATCATTAGACTTAATTTAATGTCTTAAACTATAGAGCTGTTTCCAATTGCTAATTTGATTGAATCTAAGGAACAACAACAACAATAATAATAATAATGATTTTGAGTCTTGAGTAACTAAAAACTATTGTCTAAACAATCACATTTAACTGAGGCGTTTTATCAAACAGATGGTATGCACAGACTTGCCTCAAATAACCAATTCAAATACATATATATTTAGGGATAAGAAACTTACCATCCACATCACAGTTAGATAGCGTTCTGGATATAATTTCCATGCCTCTGGAAATCGCACCCTAAAAAAAACCCCAAAAAACAAAAAGATTAAAACCCATTTCACTCAATTAAAACATGTAAAGATTAGGGTTGATAAAATTAAAAAGTTGTTTTTTCTCCATCTTCAATCCAATGAAAAATCAAATTGAATTTACCAAATCGTTTCGCGTTCATCGGAAAACACCGGTGTTAGATTAGGATTAAAAAAAAAGAGAGTAAAGATTAAAAAAAGGGTAAAGATCTGTTATGTTATACCTGATGATTGATTTGAAGACAAATTAAATAAGTAGTTAAGATTATTTGTTCGGGTGGAGGGGTAGGAGGATTTATCAGAAATGTTGGATTTAATCATATGGGTGATCTCTGGAATTTTCTAGCAGGTGTTGTTATTTGTGATAAGAAGAATGAGGGTATGGAGATGAATAAATCCTGATGTTGTGTGGTATATAATGGGTAATTAAGCGAATGAACAGTTGCCGGTACAGTAACCCAAGCATTTTTTGTGTATATTTTATTCAATAAACA